>PVJA010037058.1:0-20658 GCA_004027025.1 Myocastor coypus
GAAGAGAAGATGGCATCTAATCTTTCTGGGTGTGGGATGGGCAAAGGAGAAACTAATACAAGCTGCTTCCCACTGGCATTGTTCTCACAGCTGAGTCTTGGGTACTGCTGTTCTTTCATGGAGAAAGTCCTTGCCCTCCGGTAGTATCCCAGCTGACAGGTCGAGGCTGCTACCCTGCTAGGACACTTCTTACTCAGGATACCTCTCCTGGTGCTCAGGCCAGGCAGCATTGCTCAGTGCAACAGGAGCTCCAAGGTCCAGTCCTGCTTCTTTGGGGAGGTAGCCTCCAGTGAGGAGCCAAGGGCCTTCTCTCTCTGAGGCAGGTGCTTGTACACTGAGCTATCACCCAGGCACTCCTCTTCTTACTCTCAAAGCTAGCTGCTCTCCTTCTTCATGCAGTAGAAAAGGTTACAAAAGAACTCATACCAGAAAAACACAAATCCTGTGGAGAGGGAAGCCTTTAGCAGGCTTGGGGACAGACCCTTGAAGAGGCCGTGGGTGCCTTCTTCTTGTAGAACCTGCTTGGTGCAATCCAGGAGGCCCCTGTAGCTCCGCACCTGGGGAGAGGAAGGTCACATTAAAGAAGTTGGTGAAAATAGGGATGTACCTGGCAAATCACAGCTCCTGGGAAATATTTGCCAGGTGAAGGAAAGAACAACAAACAGACTTCTTCCTTCTGTCTATCCCAAGTGAGCTGTCAGACTTAACAGATGAAATACCAGGAAGTCAGCAGCTAGACAGAGCTCTCTCCTGCTGAGGAGGCCTGGGATCTGTGGCTCAGCAGGACCCAGTGACCATGCCAGATGCCTCTCAGTTCCTTCCACCTGGTCTTCCCAGGCAGATCTGAACCTCACTCTTGCTAACTCAGTGTGACCAGTGCTAGACCTTCAGCCTGGCCTCCCTGCCTCCCTTTACCACAAGTGACTGCCAGACCCATGGCCCTGCACTTCCTTGCTCTGCTATGAAAGCTCCAGTAACCCCTGATGGTGATATCACAGAATCAAGGCCAAGTTCTCCAGCCTGATGTTTGAGGCACTCCACCATTTGGCCTCAAACTCTCTCCATGACCCTGGCTCCCACTGGTCCTGCCCTGAGCCTCCTATGTTGGCCCCAACTGCTGGCCAAACTAGCCCACCAGCCTTCATTAACAACAGGGCTTCCATGGCCAGGCCAGATAGCTCAGGGGATTAAAGCACCTGCTTAGGCAGATGCAGGGACCAGGGTTTGATCCCCTGTGTGCTATGCCAGCCCCACCCCCAGGGTACACTGAGACTGTGACTGAGATACCATGGTGGCACATGCCTGTAATCCCAGTGTTTGGGAGGCTGAAAACAGGAGAATCTCTAATATGTATGTACATATATATGTGTGTATATATATATATATATATATATATATATATATATATATGAACACAGCCTCCTTTGCTGGGTATGGTAGTGTATCCCTATAAACCTAGTAGTCTGGAGGTTGAGGCAGGAAGGGCACCATGAGTTCAAGGCCAGTGTGGTCTATATACTGAGTTTAAGATCCGACCAGACTACGTAGTGAGACCCCGTCTCGAAAAAAGTGAGGAAAAAAAATGAGCAGGGCCTTGTTCTTCCATCGTGGATGCTGTCCTGTCTAAATTCAAACTGTCTTCAGGGAGAGTTGGTAAATGAACAGAGGGGGCTACAAAGCCTTGCATTTAGGCTGGGGAGGTGTGCCATGGCAGCCACCAAAACTGGGTGTGGTGGCACACACCTGTAATCTCGGCTCTGGGCAAGCTGAGACAGGAGGATTACTAGAATCCAAACTGCACAATGGAAACCCTCTGCGAAAGCAAAACAAGACAAACCAAAAATCTTGCATTTGGTGTAACTCCATACTTGCTAAAATGTCTATGTGTGTTTATGCAAAGAAAGAATACTAGCGAGAACAGACCAGGCCCCTAGAGGCCAGTACTGCCCGCTGGTCGGGGCTGGACACAGCTCCCTTTGTACGCCCAGTGAGGGCCTGGGCCACAGCTGTCCTTGCACAGCGGCTCACCTGGCCGAAGGCAGCCCTGGCGTGCTCAAACCCGCCAACCTGAAGCCGTTTCTTGAAGAGGTCCAGGGGATAGGTAAGGGTCTTGCTGATGAGTCCAGCTCCAGAGCCACAAAGCAGGTTTTTCAAGTTTCCTGAACCAGAGAAGATTAGGGGGAACAGTGGGATAAGGCAATTAATGATGATGACATCAAGGCCATTAGGGCTACTCCTCCAAACAAACTCAAGCCCCATTAGCATCCTGGGATCTTGAGGAGGAATTTAAAGAGCTGGGTGTGGTGGTACACTCCTGTCATTTCAGCACAATGGAGGCTGAGGCAGGAGGATCTTTGAAGATCAGCTTGGGCTACACAGTGAGTTCAAGGCTAGCCTGAACAGTACAGTAAAATCCTGCCTCAAAAAAAGGAGGAGGGGAATTTAAGCTGCCTGGCAGCAGAGCGATAGCCCACTGCAGGCTGGACAGGGCAGGGCAGCAGGGCATGAGGCTAAGCAACAGTCCCCCAGTTGGAGGCCATAGGGCCTTCAGGTCAAGCCAGGAGACTCAGACCCATGCTGGAAAACACAATATGTCCCTCCCTGCCAGGCAAAAGCAAACCAATAAACCAAAACCAGCAGACAGTTTATAAGTTGTGTTTCTGGTTTTTTAAAAAAGACAAAAAACCCTGGACCAATCACTGGAAATACATTTTGGTGACCCGACAGGTGTGGAAAGAGTTGGGGGAAACAAATTCACCTCTATGCTGCCGGGTTTGCCCCTTTGGTTGGCTGTACCACAGTGCCAGGTACAAAGAACAGTGGCAGTCAAGCCTTTCCTGATTCAGGGAGAGACGCACACGGGCTGGGATAATCAGTCTGTGGAGTAGCTCACCTGTCTGCTTCCCATCCGCTGGGATGGCCCAGTCGTAGACACGCTTCAAAGACTTGTAACAGGAAAATTGCAGCCCAGCGTAGGGAAAGATGGCAATCAAGGTGGGGGCCAAGCCTTTGTAGAAGACCAGGGGTCCCTCAGTCCTATACATGGTCACCACAGCATCTCGCAGTGTCTTATAGACCTGGACATGCACATGTGCACCTTGAGGGAGCTCAGTGAGGAAGGTTTAGTCCTGCATCAGCCCACATGCCTCTCTCCCCACATCTACAAACACAGCCAACAGGAACAGGATTTCTCCTGCAGAGAGGACAGGCCAGGAAAACATTGGACAAAACTTCAAAGGGTGGGGCCTCCTGGCAGCTCTCCATTCCAGACTCTTACATGACTGTTATGGTACATGTAACAGTCTATGTGCAACAAGAAATGTTTGCAAAGAGTCAGGAGGGTGTGGGGGTTCAGGGAGTGTGATGCTGGGAAAGAGCAGCTGGAGGATCACAAGTTTGAGCCCTGCCTGGGGAACTTGGTGGCTTAGTGAGACCCTGTCTCAAAACAACAAGAAAAACCTAATAACAAGAACAAAAATCACTGAGGCTACAGCACAGTGTGAAGGCCTTTGATTCAATCTCCAGTATTAGGAAAAAAAGTCACTATATCATCCTCAGAATAGGAAAAGGTACAGTATGATGCTGGGCATAGTGTCATAATCCTGTAATTCTAGCACGTGGGAGGCTGAGGCAGGAGGTTTGCCATGAGTTTGAGGACAGCCTGGGCTACACAGTGAGACCCTGTCTCAATCAACAAACACCTTTGGGGAGGTATTACTAGGGAATTGAACCCACAGTGTCACAGTAAGTTAGACTTCTAGTCTTTTTAGTTTAAGTTATCACTATCATTATTATTTTGGTACTGACAATCAAAAGGACTTTGCTTGTACCTGTTAGGCAGCCACTGTGCCACTGAGTAATATCCCAGCTCCCTTAAAAGGTCTTTTTTTGGCACCTGGGATCAAACTTAGGACCTTGTATTTGCCTGGCAAGTGCTTATACTGCTAAACTATCTCTTTGGCCAGTTTTTTGTTGAGATAGGATTTGACTACATTGACCCAGATGGCTTTAAATTTGGATAGGTGAGATAGCTCAGCCATCTAAAGTGCCTGCTTTTCACATTGTTATACATTGTTATTTCTTATTAAAGTAATAATAATAAAAAAGAAAGGCAACCCAAAATAAATAAATAAAGTACCTGCTTAGCCTGCTTAGGCAAGGTCCCCTGCAGGGACCTCTAAGTTTGATCCCTGGCACCACATGCTTGCTAGCTAGCCCTGCTTCCAGAGAGGGCTGAGCCAGCCACAAAAACAGAAACAAGGGGCTGGGGAGATAGCTCCATGGCACAAGTGCCTGCCTGGCAAGTGCAAAGTCATGAGTTTGAACCCCAGTTCCACCAAAACAAACAAACAACAACAAAAAACCCAACAAAACAGAAACAAACAAAAAAGGACATAAATTTGCAATCTTCCTGCCTCAGTCTCCCAAGTACCTGGGATTATAGGCCTGCTCTACTGCAACCTAAATATCATGTTTTTTTGTTTTTTTGTTTTTTTGCGGGACCAGGGTTTGAACTCATAACCTTGCACTTGCCAGGCAGGCACTTGTGCTACAGAGCTATCTCCCTGGCCCCTAAGCAATATCATGTAGACCAGTTGTTGTTGTTGTTTTTTTTTAATTTTAGGGAAGGGTCTATAGGGTGTTCAGGGGTTCACTATTTTATCAGACTCATAGTGATCTGCCTGTTTATAGCCTCCCAAGAGCTGAGATTGGGCCCGGCGGGATGGCTCAGTGGTCTAAAGCGCCTGCCTGGGCAAGCTTGGGCGGCTTCAGGCACCACATGCTGCTGCCAGCCCTGCCCTCAGGGCGGACTGAGCTGGCCATAAAAATGAGTGAATAAACAAATAAAGGTTCTGAAACAAGAAAAAAATAAATAAAATAAAAGTTCTTAAAAAAATAAAAAAGAGCTGAGATTACAGGCATGCATCACCATGACCAGTCTCAATTGCCATCTCAGCATGCCCCAGGATGGAACCCCTACTCCCTGTGCCTGCTTGCAGGTGCTTTAATCCACTAAGCTATTTGGCCACCCCTTAGACCAGTTTTATATTTGCTCTAAGAACTGTGACTTGGCCCAGCTGGGGTATGGTGAAGACACCTGGCTGACTATAGATTGGAGAATGCTATGGAAATCCAAGAATGTTGGCAGCCACACTGAAGGACTTTACCCCAGGGACCTCTGGGAAGGTACAGAAGTCACTCAGTTTGTGAACCAAGTACCACTGTACTGGACTCTGATGGGAAACCATCAGCAAGAGCAAAGATCCTGCCCAGAGCTCCCACTTTGCTTTTTTGTTTCTAAAGAAGAAATAAGAAGAGCAGACATGTCATTTCAAATTTAATTTCTTTGTAGGATGTAGACCGGGAGACAGAAGAAAATTGGTTAGGTTAATTTTTTTGTGAAAATGTTAAGGCAGAGGGAACTTTATTATAGTGCCAGCTGAAACTGGCCGGTCTGAAAATTGTGCTACTATCACTCTAATCCTGATTTACTGGGAGGCCAGACAACAGCTTAGTTTCAACCAGCTGCATCACAGGTGTTTCCACCCTTGGCCTCCACTCTATGTATGCTTCACCCTTGTCTCTCAGATTGTTCCGAGGGAACTGTGCCCTGCTCAACAAAATGTCATCAAGGCGTCTCAATAAGAGGGTCTCCCCAATCCAGGATCTCTACTCTAATAAATGTAAAAAACTGCAAGAACTAAAGCCACAATGAGTCTTAACTTTATCCCAGTTGAAATTTCCAAATAAACTGCCTTTCCCTCCAGTGAAAGCAAATGAGATGGTGGAAAAATCCTTCCTTGGCTGAGAAAACACACATACACACGCATGGATGCACGCACATCTGGAGCAATCTGCAAGTGTGCCTAGGAAGCACGTACTGTGGGGAGGTCTATCTTTTGCCCAGGAAGTCCTTCCTTGAGTCTGGCTGAGGTTCCCATTTCCTTCAACCTATTCTTTGTGGAAACCAAGGACACTCCCACAGAAATACAGCCAGAGTTCCCGAGTCCCACTTTCGTGGATGCCTGCATTCATCCAGCCCACCACTTGGTGCTGGCTTGTTCTGTTTACATAGAAGATACTGTCTCCCCCAGGAGGCTGTCAGTTTTTTTTGGCAAGGACACGGAGCCCCTTGTCCACTGCTGGCCACGACTATGAGTTTGACTGTCTGGCTCCTCTGCCTTCAGAACCTGGGGCTCCCCAAGCTTCGTTCCCAAGGACAGGAAACCCACCTCCTACACACTCCTTCTCTGCTCCCCCCATATAACCCTGACCACTCACCCTGGGCTCACCCTGAGCTGCAAGGCGAGTGCGTAGAACGTCCATAGGATGTACAGAGAGGGTGGCCGCACAGGCAGATAGCCCGCCACACACAAAATGCGTTGAGAATTCGTGGGTCTCATACACATTGGCTCGGTGGACCAGCTCAGTCAGCAGTTGAAATGACAGAAACTGCAGGAGCAAGGGAGGAAGTCACAGATGGCCTGAGGCATGATGGCAGAGACCAGGTGTTCCTGACACACCACCTGTCCCCCAGTGAGGCCAGATTCAGGAGAGGAGGAGCTAAAGACACACTAGGACTGTGAGAACCATGAGCTCTACCTGTACAATTTGGTGTTGAACTCCAAGCAGAGAGAAAAGAAAAAAGAAACAAAACAACTCAGATGCCTTTGATAGTCTACATAAATAGCCCTACCATAGAGCTAAAAAAATAAAAGTACAAGAGGGGCTGGGGCTGTTTCTCAGTGGCAGAGCACTTGTCCAGCAGGACTGTCTTTAGCATCGCAAAACAAACAAAGAAGAGGACGTAGTGGTGCACATCTATCATTTCAGAACTCTGGGAGGCTGAGGCAGAGGGACCACAAATTCAATGAGACTCTGTCTCAAGAAAGAAAAGAAGTCAGTATAAGTAGTACATAGATCAAAGATCCCAGGTTCAGTTCCCAGTATTTCTTTTTTCTTTCTTTTTTTTTTTTGTCTTTTTGAGATGGGGTCTCACTATGCAGTTGAGGCTGGCCTTGAGCTCACTTTTATAGTCCAGGCTGGTCTCAAACTCGCACCAATCCTCCTGCCTCAGCTGCCCCAGTGCTGGGATTAGGCGTGAGCCACCATGCCTGGCCCAGTTCCCAGTATTGAAGAAAAAAAAAATTCAAAGCATCGTAATGCCTTGGTTCACGAATGCTTTTGTTCCCAGATAATTTGGTTCTCAAACAAAAGTGACCAAATTTTGCTTTTAGTCACAAACTCTACATCAGTGACAAACACAACTAGGGTCATCTTCCCCACACAAACACAAATGCAGCTCTTTCCCTCAAGTCGTAAAACAATTAAGTTCATGAACTGAGGCACCACTGTATATGTTTTTTTGTTGTTGTTGTTTTTGTTTTTTTTTCCTAGAACCATACTCAGGACCTTGCACTTGGCAGGCAGGCACTTGTGTCCCTGAGCTATCTCCCAGTCTCTATTTTTTTTTTAGGGAAGGGTCTACAGGGTGTTCAGGGTCTCACTACTACATCAGATTCACAGTGATCCACCTGTTTACAGACTCCCAAGAGCTGAGATTACAGTACAGGTGTTTGTCACCATGCCCAGTCTCCACCACTGTATATGGAAGAGGGAGGATAAGGCAACTGGAGTTTAAGGATAGACTGGGCCATACAGGTGAGATCCTATCTCAAAAAGCCACAGGGACAAAGAAAGATGGGGTAGGGTTTCCTGTGTAGCTCTGTGGTAGCACACTTATATAGTACATAAAAGGCTCTGGTACTACAAAAATAAATAAATACATACTTAAATAGGCCTACGGAGAAAACCCTACTGGTTCACTTAATTTTGTGAGTATGAGGAAGAAATAATCACTGCCTGACTGGAGGCAGGGAACCCTCCAAAAAGCTGGGGTGGTGCTGTCACAATGGAGGTCTAGCTGGGCATGGTGGCTCATGCCTGTAATCCCAGCACTTGGGAGGCTGAGGCAGGAGGACTGGTATGAGTTCGAGACCAGCCTGGGCTACAAAAGTGACCTCAAGGCCAGCTTGAACTACACAGTGAGATCCTGTCTCAGGAAGGAATTAAAAAAAAAAAAAAAAAAGGAATTGTGGTCTCTCACCCAGAGAACGGCTGCAAATGTGATCCTGGGTGTAACCCCTCATGCTCAGATCCTGCTCCGCCACTTCTGGACATCCTAGCATTTATTTACCACACTGTAATATTTGCTCTGTGCCAGATGGGGGCCTGGAATGGCAGGATGCGTCATGATGGCACTACAGTGGGAAGAGTGCCAGGGGCCAGTGGTGTGGGTAAGGATGTTTCTCCCTCTGTTACTTTCTTTAATTTTTATTTTTTGTGGTACTGGGGTTCAAACCAGAGTTTTATACATATTGACTCTGGGTGTTGCTTGTGGTCTACCACTGAACTTCCCTGCCACATTCTCCCTAGGACATTGGTTTTTTTTTTTTAAACATCAGAACGGATTTTTATTTCCCTTGCTCTTTAAATTATCTGTCTGTCTGTCTGTCTGTCTTTTCTTTTCTGTGATGGCTGGCTCAGCCTGCTCTGGGGGTGGGGCTGGCGCAGCATATGGTATTGGGGATTGAACTGCAGTCCCTGTGGTTGCCTAAGCTTGCCTAAGCAGGCACTTTAGACTGCTGAGCCAGCCCCAAATGTTCCCTTCTTTTTTTTTGTACCAGGGACTGAACTTAGGACCTTGTACTAGCCAGACAGACACTTATGCCACTGAACTGTCTCCCCAGCCTTCTCCCTAGAACTTTGGATTGATGACATAAGCTTCTTCCTTTTTCTTTCTCTTCCTTCCTTCCATTCCTCTTACTTTTTTCTTATCTTTCTTCCTGAGACAGTCTTTTTTTTGTCTTTTTGAGACAGGGTCTCACTATGCAGTTCAGGCTGGCCTTGAGCTCACTTTTGTAGCCCAGGCTGGTCTCAAACTCACACTGATCCTCCTGCCTCAGCCTCCCAAGTGCTGGGATTACAGGCGTGAGCCACCATGCCCGGCTGCCTGAGACAGTCTTGCCACATAATACAGGTGGGTCTTAAACTTACTATGTACCCTAGGCTGGCCTGGAACTTGCAGTGATCCTCCTGCCTCAGCCTCCCGAGTGCTGGGTGCATAAGCTTTTTGCATCTCAGTCTTATCTGAAAAATCAAACTGACAAGGGGACTAAATTCACAGGATTGTAGTGAGCTAGTGCATGCAGAGAGCTCAGCTCAGAGGCGAGGCCCACAGGGCAAAGGCAGCCAGTACAGCACCACCATCATGAGGAACCAGGAAAAGCACTGGTACTCCCCTTTGTCAGCCACATGGTGACATGGTATCACTCTCCTAAGTGCAACACCCAAGTCACCAGGACACAAGATGGGATTGAGAAGGAAAGGTTTGAGACACAGCTGCAGGCCAAGTGGGAAGCATGAGGTGCCTTTCTCTGCACCCCAGTACTGTTCCTGCCATGTTACCCTCCCTCTGCTCCTCCACTTAGCAACATGAGCCAGGGCCTGGCTGGGACACCTGCCACTTACCTGGACAGCACCATAGCCTACAGAGAGAAGCTGGGCTGGAATGTGTCCTTTCCAAAATGCTGTTGGGCCCTCCTCCTGCAAAATCTGCTTGCAGGCCTGAAGGATCCCATGGTACTTAGCATTTGGGTCACTGTGAGACAGGCGCTCAACCTGGAGCTGGGGACCAAGTTAAAAAGTTCAGGATGGTGGCAGATGGGGTGGCATGAGAAGGAAAATTTCAGAAAAGGTAATGAAGGGGGCAAGGTACTTTACTTTGACAAGATTCCAAGTTATAGGAACTACTTTTGCAAGAAAAACTGAACTTCTCATCCAGCCTGTTACAGAGCAAAAGAGGAAAAAGGTACCTGGAAACGGATCTTGATGACATCCAAGGGGCTGATCAGCACTCGGGTAACAAGTCCAGACACAGACCCTGCCACCGCCACCTCAAACTTGGAATTATTCCTGTCATCTGCTTTTGGGTCATAGCCGACCATCCCTGCCTCTGGCCCATCCAACGTCCATCAGCATCAGGCTAAATGCAAGATAATGGAGTGACCATGAAGGAGGTAAACAGGGCTCTGTCCAAACATCCTCTCCTCACGGCAACACTCTCTGTTGCCCAGTCTGTCTAAAAAGCCCCAGCCACCCTTGTTCCTTTGGTTGTGATGCTGACTTTCACTAGTTGTTTCTTGAACACAAGCCCCAGAAAACACAGCCTCAGCCTTGCTCCCCTTACATGTCCAAGGCTGGAGAAGAGCTCATCCTGACTTTCACCAGTTGTTTCTTGAACACAAGCCCCAGAAAACACAGCCTTGGCCTTGCTCCCCTTACATGTCCAAGGCTGGAAAAGAGCTCATCCTATTAACTGCTTAGCACCTGGGGACTCAATGAACAGGTTTTGTGAGAAGTCACTGACTTCTAGTGATAACCGGCTTTCCGGTGACCTCTGGCAACTCTGTGGCAAGCCCCGCTGTACAAGGGAAGAGCCCAGGGTGCCTGTGCGCCTTTGCCTTGCCCTTCCCCAGTCTTTGCACCTGCCTGGCCTGGCCTGCCCAGCATAGTGGGGCTGAGTTAAGCTATCACCTGGGACAATTCCTGCTGACACCATCAGCCTCACTCTGGCCTACTCTCTCCTTCCTAACTTAACTGCTGCGGTCTCAGCGTTTCTGGCCAATGCCTAGGAAACACTAGGCATTCCTAGCTACCAGCCTTGCCCTATTCCATCCTCCTCTTCAAAGACCAACGCCTCTCATCCACTAGAGCTCAGCTGCAGGGCCCCCCCTCCTGGACATGTATTTATTCGTCTTCTCCAGCATTCCCAGCACTAATAAATATTCCATCTCCTCCACCTGTGGAAAGGGATCTAAATAGGCAGGGTGGGACTCAATCACCTAATTATGGCTCCAAGATCTGTATAGTTTTCACAGCGAAAACTTAGAGAACTGTTAATGAATAAATGGTTAGAAATCAAATAGTTTTTGTATTATAGAAATATTGAAAGCCTTACAGAAATTTTAGAAGGGAGAAAAATCTATTATTTTTATTTTTGTAGTCCCCAGGGTCTTTGCATTGAGCAACATGCTTCGCCCTTTTAAAATTTTTTATTGAGACATGGTTTACTATTTACACTGACTAGGTTGGGCTCAGACTTTCAATTCTCCTGTCTCAGCCTCCCAGAGTAGTGGAATTATAAGTGTGCACCACCACGCCAAGCTTTTGGTCCTGGTACTAGGATTTGAATCCAGGGACTTAACGCATGCATACTCTACCACTGGGTTATGTACACAGCCTTTTGCGTTTATTTTAACTGATACAGGGTCTTGTCCAGGATGGCCTCAAATTTGTAGGTGGGATTGCTAGGAGTCGTGTTGCACACCTGTAATGCCCGCATATGGGAGGCTGAGGCAGGAAGAGTGCTGAGTTTGAAACCAGCCTGGGCTATAACGTGAGCTCAAGGCCAACCTGCACTGTACATCAAGGCACCGCTTCAAAAATACAAAATCAGGGCTGGGGAGATAGCTCCATGGCACAAGTTCCTGCCTGGCAAATACAGGGTCGGGAGTTCGAACCCTGGTCCCACAAAACAAACAAACAAGACAAAAAACCAAAGTAAAACAAAACCAAGTACCTGGGATTATACCCATCTACTAGCATATTTTATCAACTTAATACGTTTTATGTTAAATATTCCTTTTTGGGGGGGTCCTTTCTTTCTTTCTTTTTATTTATTTATCTTCTTGCATGGTGGGCACCCCCGGCATGTGGGGCTCAGACTGAACTCAGGTCCTCGTACTTGCCAGATCAGTGCTTATGCCTCTGAACTCTCTCCAGGCCCCTTTATTTGTTTATTTATTTATTTATTTATTTATTTTTTTTTTTTTCTTGTTTCAGAACCTTTGTTTGTTTATTCACTCATTTTTATGGCCGGCTCAGCCCGCCCCAAGGGCAGGACTGGTGCAGCATGTGGTGCCTGTAGTGCCGGGGATCGAACCGAACCGCGGTCCCTGAAGCTGCCCAAGCTTTCCCAACCAAGGGCTTTAGACCACTGAGCCATCCGCCGGGCCCCCTTTATTTGGTTTTTGTTTTGTTTTTGTGGGACTGGGTTCAAACTCATGACCTTGCACTTGCCAGGCAGGCACTTGTGCCACAGAGCTATCTCCCACACCCCTTGTTTCAGAACCTTTGTTTGTTTATTCACTCATTTTTATGGCCAGCTCAGCCCGCCCCGAGAGCAGGGCTGGCGCAGCATGTGGTGCCGGGGATTGATTGAACCGTGGTCCCTGAAGCTGCCCAAGCTTTCCCAAGCAAGCGCTTTAGACCACTGAGCTATCCCGCCGGGCCCCTTTATTTGGTTTTTGAGACATGAATTTGATATGTGGTTAAGGTGGCCTTGGACTCAATATATAGCCCAGGCTGGCTTCAAACCCATGGTGATCTTCCTTCCTTAGCCTTTCCAGTGCTAGGATCACTGGCATGGGCCACCATACCAGGCAAAATGCTTTCATGCTATCACAAGATCTTTATCACATACTTGTCATCTAGCTTTCTGGAAGGTAGAGGCAGGAGAATCCCAAATCCAATCCCAATCATAGTCTGGGAAACTTAGCAAGACCCTATTAAAATAAAAATAACAGGCTGGGTGTGGGGGTATACATCTATAATTCCAGCACTCAGGAAGCTGAGGGAGGAGGACTACTGTAAGTGCAAGGCCAGCCTGGACTATGTAGCAAGACCCTATCCAAAAGAACAAAAACAAAAAGCTTTCCGGACATCACCAAAATTTCTCCTGGTCCAGAATCACATATCTGGAGGAATATTCACACAGTTGTATAAAATGTTTGTACTGCATCACTATAAATCTGAATATTCCACTAATGCTATCACAATAAAGCCAGATATAGTGGTGCAAGTCTGTAATTCCAGCATTGGAAAGCTGAGGTGGGAGATTCGTAAATTCAAGTTCTGCCCAGGAATCTTAGAAAGACACTGTCTCAAAAAAAAGGACTGGGGAGATAACTTGGTGGTCCAAGCACCTTCTTGGCAAGTACAGGGACCCAGGTTCAATCTTTGGTACTGTATGTGAGCCCTGGAACCTCAGGCGCTTCTTGCAGAAAAAGCTTCTGGTAAAGTCTAATGGCCATTCATGGTAAACATCCTACAGAAAATTAGAATAGATGGTCTTTATCTCAATCTATTAAAAGTCATACATGACATGCCGGGCGTGGTGGCGCACGCCTGTAATCCCAGCACTCGGGAGGCTGAGGCAGGAGGATCGGTGCGAGTTCGAGACCAGCCTGGGCTACAAAAGTGAGCTCAAGGCCAGCCTGAACTGCACAGGGAGACCCTGTCTCAAAAAGACAAAAAAAAAAAAAAAAAAGTCATACATGACAAACCAACAGTCAACATCATACCAAATGGACAACCTAAAACTTTTACTTTAAAATCAAGAACAAGCCGGGTGTGGTGGCTCACGCCTGTAATCCCAGCACTTGGAAGGCTGAGGCAGGAGGATCAGTGCGAGTTCAAGACCAGCCTAGGCTACAGAAGTGAGCTCAAGGCCAACCTGAGCTGCATAGTGAGACCGTCTCAAAAAGGCAAAAATAAAATAAAATAAAATAAAATAAAATAAAATAAAATAAAATAAAATCAAGAACAGAGGGCTGGTCAAATAGCTCAGTGGATTAAAGGACCTGCAATTGAGACAGGGCATGGTGGTGCATGCCTGTAATCCCAGCTCTTGGGAGGCTGTAAACAGGTGGATCACCACAGGTCTGATCTAGTGGTGAGATGCTCAATACCCTGTAGACCAGCAGTTCTCAACCTGTGGGTCACAACCCACAGGGGTCGCCTAAAGCCATTGGAAAATGTTATTTTTTTGGAATTACAGTTTTGAAGTAGCCACCAAAATTATTTTTTGGTTTGGGGTCACCACAACATGAGGAAGTGTACTGCAGGGTCACGGTATCAGAAAGGTTGAGAACTACTGTGTAGACCCTTCCCTAAAATAAAAAATACACACATACATGCCCCACATAGTGGTGCAACTATAATCTGTAGTACTAAGGAGGAGACTGAGGCAGGAGGATCCATGTGAGTTGAAGACTACCCTTGGCTACAAAGCTCAAGGCCGATCTGAGCTGCAGAGAGGTCCTATCTCAAAAGGACAAAATAGAGGGGGCTGGGGAGATAGCTCAGCAGAATAAGCACTTGCCTGGCAAGCGCAAGGACCTGAGTTCAATCCCCAGTTTCACAAACAAAACAAAAGGACAAAATAAACAACAACAACAAAAAATCAAGAACAGGACTGGGGAGAACAAAAATTTAACAATGGTCGTATTAAATATTTTCATCATCAATAGTAATCTTGCCGGGCGTGGTGGCTCACGCCTGTAATCCCAGCACTCGGGAGGCTGAGGCAGGAGGATTGGTGTGAGTTCGAGACTAGCCTGGGCTACAAAAGTGAGCTCAGGACCAGCCTCAACTGCATAGCGAGACTCTGTCTCAAAAAGGCAAAAAAAAAAAAAAATAGTAATCTAATCTGGCTTTACTTTTTATGCCTCGTGGTTAAACTTCTCTGCTGGGTGGTTAAGTCCAAGTTAAAGCAATATCTATATAACAAAACACGTAATTTTTGTATCTGACAAGTCAGTCAAATCCCTTCAGGATTTACCTTGAAACCATGTACAGCATTTTATAGAACTTTTGTCAGTTCTTTTTCTTTAAAATATACTTGATACAGGAACTCACTTTTTTTTTTTTGTCTTTTTGAGACAGGGTCTCAATATGCAATTCAAGCTGGCCTTGAGCTCACTTTTGTGGCCCAGGCTGGTCTCGAACTCACACTGATTCTCCTGCCTCAGCCAAGAACTGGGATTACAGGCATGCACCACTGTACCTGGCTCAGGCACTCACTTTCCAACTTGGACTTATAGTGATCCTCCTGTTTTCAGCCTCCCCAGCGCTGGGATTACAGGCATTTACCACCATGCCCAGACTTTCTGGTTGGCTCAGCATGCCCAGGAGCAGGACCTGAGGCATGTGGTGCCAGGAGTTTTGATTTTTTTTTAGAAATAGCTGATCACTATGATGTGTATTGTAAGAACCAATCCCCAACTGATAAACTATTCTGCTTCTGTATTTCCTGCTTGCTTGTCCCATATAAGTCCTAGAGCACCACAGATCAGGGCCTGATATTTTGGTAATGATCTGATCTGTACCCACTGACATAAATCTGCCTGCAAATACTGGGTGTTGTTTTGGTGTTTCTGCTTGCTGTTGCAGTTGAAAACTGGGTTTCACTATATAGTTCAGATTGGCTTTAATTCAGTATGTTCCCTAAACTGACCTCAAATTCAGTGATCTTTCTCCTTCAGTGCCCAAAGCACTGGAAATACAGGTATGTGCCACCACATCTGACAGAATGTGGAACATTTTTAATCCTCATAAATGTTGCTAATGAAAATGTAAAATAGGGGCCCGGCGGGATGGCTCAGTGGTCTAAAGTGCCTGCTTGGAAAAGCTTTGGCAGCTTCAGGGACCACGGTTCGATTCCCGGCACCACATGCTGTGTCAGCCCTGCCCTCGGGGTGGGCTGAGCCGGCCATAAAAATGAGTGAATAAACAAATAAAGATTCTGAAACAAGAAAAATAATTAAATAAATAAAATTTAAAAAAAAGAAAATGTAAAATAATTACAGATCGTGCCTCAGCCTCCCCAATGCTCGGATTATAGGCATCTGCCAACCTATCTGGCTTTTTTGAGACAGGCTCTTGCTATGCAGTTCAGGCTGACCTTGGACTGGCTATGTAGCTGAGATTGGCCTTGAACTCACAGTGATCCCCTTGCTAAGGATTGGGATTACAGGCATCTGCCATCATGTCCAGCTCTTACTATTCTATTTCTCTATTTTTTTCCCTAATCGTCTTAAATTTTTTCCCCTGAAGGTAAAATCAGCATATTGAGGGCCTATCTACTATAAGCATTTTCTATATTCATTTATTTACTTATTTGTTTATTTATCTCTGTGCAAAGCTTTATTCCAGAGGGGCTTAGTCCTTCTTGGCAGTTGCCTTCCTCATGGCAGCTAGCATGTTGCTCAGCTCCTCACGATTCTTTTTGGTGCAGATGTGCGTCCCCACCCTTTCCTTGATGAACTTGAGAGCACATCTGTCCTTGGAGACCTGGAGCAGCTCCATGGCACGCTGCTCTTTTTTTTTTTTTTGTGGGACCAGGGCTCAAACTCACGACCTTGCACTTGCCAGGCAGGCACTTGTGCCACGGAGCTATCTCTCTGGCCCCTGCGCTGCTCTTTTTTGGGGCAAAGCTGCACAACTCCTGGATCATGTCTTGCATGAACTTGGTGTGGTCGGTGAGGTGTCTGCAGTGGTGCCTCTGTTTGCTCACATTCTCAGTCGCCTTGTGGCCCTTGTTGAGGCCCAAGGCCATGGGATAGCAGAGGGCCGTGGCCACCATTCTTCAATGGTTGCTGTGGTGGAAGGACTGTTTTACTTTTTATTTTATTTATTTATTTTTTGGTACCAGGGATCGAACTCAGGTTCTTGCATTTACTAAGGCAGACACTTATGCCACTCGCCTATCTCCCCAGCCCCTTCTATTTTGTTTTATACTTTGTTATATAACCACAAATCTAGTTCATATGGTTAAAGGTAGCAAATTAATAGTGGTTTGTCATTTTTTTTTAAATTTTTGAGACAGGGTCTCACTGTGCAGTTCAGGCTGGCTTTGAGCTCACTTTTGTAGCCCAGGCTGGTCTCAAACTCACACTGATCCTCCTGCCTCAGCCTCCCAAGTGCTGGGATTACAGGCGTGTGCCACCACGCCCGGCGGTTTGTCATTTTTTAGGTTGTTTGATGCTATTATTTTTGCTAACTGTAAATATGTGACATAATCGTTTTAATCAGTTGTTCTTCCTAGTATGCGAAAATTGAGATTTAGTTAAGAGTCATAAAAGATACTGTAGGCCAGTGCCAAAGAAACAGGGAGTAGGCCAAATAGAAACTCCTCATCCCCAAGAAATTGAAGAAGGAGGATCTTTTTTTTTTTAATTTGTTTGTTTTTTGTGGAGCCAGGGATTGAACTCAGGCCCTTGTGCTTGCCAGGCAAGCACTCATTCTACTGAGCTATATCCCCAGCCCCAAAAGAGGCAGGATCTTACCAAAGAATCAAAACCCAAAAGCCAGATCTATATGGAAGACATCTCTAAGAAAGAGTCATTTCCTTAAGACTTCTAAATACTAGCAAAACTTCTCACCATAAGCAAATTTATAAGCAGCAACCTAGAACTTAATTTTAAAAAATACAAATAGAAGATTGGGAGTGGTGGCTCATGCCTTTAATCCCAGAACTTGGAGCTGAGGCAGGAGTTCAAGGCCAGTCTGAATTGTACAGCGAAACCCTGTCTCAAAAGGCCAGACAGACAGACAGATGAACTGAATGGATGGACAGTCAGAGAGACAGACAGAGAGACAGACTGACAGACTGAAAAAATATGAAAAGACACTTAAGATGCAACCCCAGACTCCCACTTCACCAAAGGCAAATCCAGAGGGTAATGACGTGGAACAATTTGAAAGCTATCCAACTTGGAGTGGTAATAGTGGAAGTAACAAAGCAGCTGCATGAGGCTCTAAAAGAATCAAATGATGCCGGGCATGGTTGGCGCATGTTTGTAATCCCAGCACTTGGGAGGCTGAGGCAGGAGGATCAGTATGAGTTTGAGACCAGCCTGGGCTACAAAAGTGAGCTCAAGGCCAGCCTGAACTACACAGCGAGACCGTGTCTCAAAAAGACAAAAAAAAATAAAATAAAATAAAAAATAAAAGAATCAAATGATGACCATAATGAAAGACATGGTTAGTGAGTCTAAAGCAGATAGTTAAAAAAACACTGACAAACTTAGGATAATAATGAAACCATAAAGGCCCAACATAGGAGAGAAATGGAATTCATAAAGCAAGTTCTGAGAGACAGCCAGGAGGTTAGAAGTTCCACTGAAAGCATATGCAGAGTAAGCCAATGTTAGGACAGAATCTCAGATACAGAAGACAGGATCATGATTAGCGAGTGTGATTTTTTTTTAATAAATTATTTACCTACTTGGTACAGGTTCTCATTACACAGCTTGTAGTCATAGTGATCCTCCAGTTTTAGCCTCCTCAGGGCTGGGGTTACAGGCGTGTGCCAGCATGCCCAGTGATTTTGGTGGTGGGCTCTGTGTGGGACCAACATAAGATGCTCAAGGATTGAACTTGGTTCCTTGTACTTGCCAGGCAGGCACTTAGACTGCCGACTATGCCTGCCCCAGAAAGATTTCTTTCTTTCTTTCTTTTTTTTTTTTTTTTTGAGACAGGGTCTCGCTATGCAGATCAGGCTGGCCTTGAGCTCACTTTCGTAGCCCAGGCTGGTCTCGAACTTGCACCAATCCTCCTGCCTCAGCCTCCCGAGTGCTGGGATTACAGGCGTGAGCCACCACGCCCGGCAAGATTTCTTAAAAATAGCAAGGAACCATAAAAGCGGAATCCAACAGCTGACAGATAATGCAAAGAAGAGTAGCATAAGATTAATTGGAGTCTATGAAAAAGAAAGAAATAGAGCAAGTGACATTAAAAACTTGTTCACAGACATAATGGCACCAAATTTCTCAAGGAAGGAAAAGGAATTTGATATACTGAGAAGTGAGGCATATTGAACTTCAATTGGTCATGATAAAACAAATCTAGGAGCCCGGCAGGATGGCTCAGTGGTCTAAAGCGCCTGCTTAGGAAAGCTTAGGCGGCTGCAGGGACTGTGGTTCAATCCCCGGCACCACATGCTGCGCCAGCCCTGCCCTCAGGGCAGGCTGAGCTGGCCATAAAAATAAATAAAATAAAACAAACAAACAAAACAAATCTACACCAACACATATAATATTTAAGATTCCAGAAACTCAACATAAGAATGGAAGGCCGGGCATGGTGGTCCACGCCTATAATCCCAGCACTTGGGAGGCTGAGGCAGGAGGATCGATGTGAATTCCAGACCAGCCTGGGCTACAAAAGTGAGCTCAAGGGAACCTAAACTGCATAGTGAGACCCTGTCTCAAAAAGACAAAAAACAAAGCAAAACAAAAAAACCCATAAGAATGGAATATTAAAAGATGTTCAAAAAAGGAACAAATCACACATAAAGAAAATCCCACCAGAATCACAGTAGATTTCTGAACATAAACCCTCAAGTCAAAGAGAACTTCAAATAAAATATTTCAAGTCTTAAGAGAAAACAACCTCCAACTCGAACTGATATACCCTGAAAAACTATCTTTCAAAACTGATGGAGGGAGCTAAGCGCCTGCTTGGCAAGCACAAGGACCTGGGTTCAATACTTGATAGCCCAGGTGTGTCATGCTGGCCACCAAAACCAGGTGTTGTGACACATACCTGTAATAACAGCACTGGGGAGGCTGAGAAAGGTGAATCACTATGAGTCCAAGTTGTATACCAAGATCCTGTATCTAATAAATAAATGATTTTTATTTATTTAATTTTTTATGTATTTAGTAGAGGGTCAACAGGGTGTCAAAGCTCAGACTCACAGTGATTCTCCTGTTTTCAGCCTACCAAGTGCTGGGATTACGGGCACAAGCCATCATGCACAGTCTCATTTTCTGTCTCAGTGTGGCCCAGGGCAGGGCTGACATGGCAGGTTGGGGTCAAACCCCTGGCTCCTGTGTCTAAGCACATTTTTTTTTACGGGGGGGGGTGGTGGTGGTGGTGGTGGTGCGCAACTGGGGTTTGAACTCATGACCTTGCATTTGCCAGGCAGGCTCTTGTGCTATGGAGCTATCTCCCCAGCCCCTTAAGCACATGTTTTAATCCACTGAGCTATCTGGCTGGCACCCAAATAAATTATTTTTTTTAAATGTTGGAGAAATAAGATACCACCACAAAGAACACCTGAAAATTCATCACCACCAAACAAATACTCCAAAATGTTCTGAAGTACATTCTGCAAAGAGACAACCAGGACCATAACTCCATGAACCCTAACAGAATGAATCCATCAGGTAAGTTAAGTAATTAAATAGGGGGAAAAAATGAAACCAAAAGCAGTAAGGTAAGGATAAGTCAACACATACCAGTTATAAACATCAATGTATGTTTTCAACTCACCAATTGAAAGAAACAGATGCAAAGAATCAATAAATTAAAGTTTTTCTTTCAAAGATTAAATAAAGTCAAACCTTTATCAAATCATTTTTAAAAAAAGGAAAGAAAAGACTCAAATCAGTGCAAGTAGGAATAAAAAGGGTGAAATCACAACAGAGCCTATAGAAATTCAAAAGTTCAAAAAAAGAATCAACAAGTCAATCTGGGTTCTACTTAGAGAACTGTATTCTTTTTTTTTTTTTTATGGCTGGTTCAGCCTACCCTGGGGGTGGGGCTGGCGTAGCATGTGGTACTGGGAATCAAATTGCCCAGAAAATTATATTCTAATAAGATGGAAAGTGCAGAAGAAATGGACAGATTTCTGTATCTGTATCTATATCCATATCTGTATCTACAATATATATATACACATATATACATATATATATGTAGATAGTATATATGCACACATATATACATATATATGTATATATATATATA
>PVJA010037059.1:0-20641 GCA_004027025.1 Myocastor coypus
GGCCACTTTTTATATTTTGTTTGTTGTTAATAATCTTTATGTTGACCTCTATTCAAAAATTGCTGTTTTTTGTTTATAAAAGATATGTATAATAATTCATGATCAAATAGCATAAAGATTTACCATTTGTTTATTCATTGTTTATATTTCATTAGGTTGTATAACTGTTCAGAGTCTCAGAGTCTAAAATCAACAGGAAAAGCAGTTCTTCTTGAAATCTTTTGGTCAGGAAATGAGACTTCTGGTCTTTTGACCAAACCAGTAAATATGCTTTTAGAATGGACTATACATTCTTGCAAGGAAAAATGCAAATCTGATGATGTAAGTAGGATTAATTTACAAATGAATATGTCTTTGAAAGCTTGCAGTTAGTCATCTTTATCTGTAGGTCCCAAATCCATGAATTTAACCAAACAGATCAAAAATTGTTAGAAAAATTGCATTGGTACTGAAGAGATACAGACATCTTCTGTCCATGGTCCTGTCTTAGTTACTCTTCTGTTGTTGCTGTGATAAATACTTGACACACAAGTTTAGGAAAGGAAATGTTTATTTACCTCTCAGTTACTGGAGTTTTAAGACATTGGAAGAGAGGTTGGGGCACCACTGTGTCTAGGATGATCCACTCCATCCCTCCAGGAGAGGCCACCAAGTTGTGGGAAGGAGACACATGCTGTCAGTTTAATAGTTTCACACCACATTGGCCCTGCACCTCAAGCCCTACCCTGGTTCTCTGGCCCTGCCCCTTGAGCCATGTGCTTGACAGTTCCATAATGTATATGAAACTTTGAGGGACAACTAAATACAAACCATGACGTTCTACCCCTTTACCCCCAAAATCTCATGCACAACCCTTTGTCCAAAAAGCATTTTAGTCCATCTCTTAAGAGTTGTCAAAGTCCCAACACTTTTAGCATTGCTGAAAAGTGCAAGTCCCAAGTCTCCTCCAAGATCCAAGGCAAACTCTTAGCTGTGTACTCCTATACAAAAGAAAAGTTAAAATTAAATGCATCCAACATTTAAAGGCACAAGACAGGGGCTGGGGAGATAGCTCCATGGCACAAGTGCCTGCCTGGCAAGTACAAGGTTGTGAGTTTGAACACTGATCCCGCAAAAAAAATAAATGAATAAATAAAGGCACAAGACAGACATTGCCATTCCAAAAGGTATACACAGGAGGATACAAACTATTGGGGCCAAAACAAGTCCAAAATGCAGCAAGGCAAACATTAAGTCCTATAGTTCCCTGTGGAATCTCCAAAGCAATCTGTGTCAAATTGTGAGCTCCACCTGGCTCCATCAATATGGCACTCATGGTGGTAGCTCTCATGGCTTCTCTCTTAGGATGGGTTTGCTCCCTCCTTGCAGTTTTCCTTAGATGATCCACGTTCCTGGCTTTTCCAGATTTCTGTGATTTCTACGGAGTAGGCTTCTCACTCACAGCTTTACACACTGCCCTCTCAGGGACACACTGCCTGACCTCCCAGGCCTTCTTCTGAAATCAAGATGGAAGCCATAATCTCAGAACACCTGCATTTTTCATGTGCCTAAAACCAACACTACCTGGATGATGCCAAGGGTTGCTGCCAACTGGAGCAGTAGCCATGCTTCCTTTTCTCTTATCTGTAGAGGTAGAGTGCCTGGATTTCTGAGCACTCTGACCTTGATTCCCAGAAACAGTTTCTCTATGCCAGTGCCATTCTGTAATCTGGTGTGGCTGCTGCATCCATTCTGAAACCTGGTGTGGTCGTCACCTTTCTGGAACATGGGGCTCTGCGACTTTCTCTTCAAAGCCCTCTTTCCTTACGCTTGTTATTCTGAAGCTGCAAAGGGTGAGAACCTGCCACCTCCTGTGATGTCCTCAGGACATCTTTTCTATTCTTCTGTTCCTCCTAGGCAACAAAGATCTCAGCTCCATCTTTGCAGTCCACAGCCTTCCTGACACTTTCTTTCTGCCCAAACTCACAACATTTTAAATCATTCTGCTGGGCTCTTTGCTCTGCATTCTCAACATACATTTGACTTAAGAGCCCCCCACAACAACCATGCCCCTGCTCCAATATTTGACTGCTTTGAAATTTCCTTTGAAAGCTTAGTCTTCCATGTTTCATTTTAGTATCAGGCAAAGCCTCTGGACACAGGCAAAATGCTGCCAAACTTTCTCCCAAGCCAGAACACAAATGATCTGGAGTCCAACAACCAATGTAATCCTTCCCAGCAGAAACCTGCCCATGCTGGTCTTTAATTTTTTTTTCCCATGCCGGTCTTTATAGTCAAACTTCCTGTCAGCCTTCTGGTCTGAGCTCTGACCAGAATCTCCCCTATAGAAAGGCTGAAACTCTTCCAGTGCTTCTGTTCTGAGGAACATCTCCAAATCTTTCCTATCTCTTCCCATAAGCCATTCCCAAAAGCTTATCATCCATATGGTCAGGTTTAGGGATAGCAACAGCCCTACTTCTCTGTTACCAAATTCTGTCTTAGTTACTTTTCTGTTGTTGCTGGGATAAACACCCAACACACAAACTTAGGGAAGGAACGGTTTATTTAGCTGACAGTTACTACCGGCTTCAAGACATTGGAGGAGAGGGTAGGTGCTACCGTGTCCAGGATGATCCACTCCATCCTTCCAAGAGAGGCCACCAGCAGGGGTAGGGGCAGGGGAAAGACACATACTGTCGGTTTAAGGATTCCACACTGCGCTGGTCCCACTGCTCAAGCCCCACCCTGGTCCTCTGGCCCTGCCCCTCTAGCCATGTACTTGACAGCTCCATGATTTACATGAGGCTTTGGAGAACAAGTAGATACAAAACCATAGGAAGTACCACAACCAGTTACATGGCATTTAGATTGTATTAGGTGTTACACATAATCTAGAGAGGATGTGTATAGTTTATCTTCAGTACTGTACCATATGTAAGAGACTTGAGCATCCACAGGCTTTGATCTATGTAGATTTGGGTATTTGAAGCAGCTCTGAACCAGTCCTCTGTACAAAGGGATGACTTTGAGTTACTGCAGTTTTTCCTCTTACTTTGTCTGTTTGCATTACTTGAAAAAGTTAGAATGAACCCAAATGTATAATTGTTTTTTATTTAGTTTATCTAGGTGTAAGGTGAACAGACTGTAGAGGGCAGTTTCTTCTCTCATTTAGTACTACCAGCTAGGAACACTTACCTGATCATTACTGCTATGAAATCCATAGTGATGTACTGTTCTAAATGTTTTGCTTTCTTGCATTTCAATTTATAAGGAACTATAGTTAAAGGAAACAACTACCTTTCTGCATGTTACTTCTCAAAATTGTTGTTCATAGGTAGGTTTTGCCTGTCATTAGAAATTTAACCCACAGTAGTTGTATGTGTGTATCTGTAGTATAACTTGAAAAATTTTTTATATTTTTATTGGTTTGTTTCTGCAATATATAACAATTATAATCAAAATTAAATGTGAAATATATAAATGATAAGCTGGACCCCAAGATAAATATAAATAAATTTTTATACAAACTACAAGTATAGGAAGAAAGCTGCTCTAGGGCAAATAGGCAGCCAAGAATTCTCAATGGATCGTACAGTGTTGCAGTTGCACCACCCCACAACAGTAGGCTGTGAAAGCACATTGTGACAGACAATACTAAGGGTTTATGCTCATGATGCATAACTGTTATTCATAAATGAGACAGTAAATCCAGTGGAACGTGGACCCAGGATAGGTTTTTTAAAACAACATTTTTGCTTTTATACATGCATATATATTTGATGATAATTACCCCAACCTTCTCTTCCCTGCACCCTTTTGACCTCCCCATTATACCTTTCTTAGCTAATGTTTCCCTCTACTTTATGTCATCCATACTTATTTCTTTTTAGAGTTTGAGTGATTTCACTTACATGCTTATCTCTAATTCCACCTACTTCTCTGCAAATTTTCTTTATGCTTAGGTAACACCCCATATATATATACATTCAACATTGACAGGCACTTGGGCTGGTTCCATATCTTGGCATTTGTGAGTTGTACCATAGTAACCAAAAGTCTGTAGGTATTTACCTTGTAGTGTGCTGACTTCTAACTCACCTCTGGGTGTGTACCACAGAGTAGTACTGCTCAGATCATATCATAGTTCTGCTGTTAGTATTGGGATGACACTGATTTCATAGTGGCCATACTGTGTTTCCCCTCTAACCTTGCTAGCATTTATTGGTTTTTGTATTCTTGGAGATAGTCATTCTGACTAGGGTGTGGTAAAATCTCAATGTAGTTTTGATTTACATTTCTTTAATGGCTAAATATGTTAGATTTTTAAAAATTAATTAATGGCCACTCATACTTCTTTTGCTAACTATGAATTTAATTTGCCTATCTATTGATTGGGTTGTTTGTGGAGTTTTTGTTTTTTTTTTAAGATATATATTATAGATACTAAAACCCTATTTATATTATGGCTGGCTCAGCCTGCCCTGGGGGCGGGGCTGGCACAGCATGTGATGCTGGGGATCAAACCATGGTCCTGTGGTCTAAGCTTCCCTAAGCAGGCACTTTAGATCACTGAGCTATCTTGCCAGCCCCATATACTGTAGATATTGATCTTCTTTTGGAATAAAACCTAGGTGTTGGGTTCTGTAAATGGTCTCTTTACTCTTCTGATTGCTTTGCTGTGTGGAACTTTTTGATTTGATATAATCACATTAGTTGATTCTTGCTATTGTTTCCCATGCTATTGAAGTCCTATTCTGAAAATCATTCTGTAGCTGTCATTTCAGCTGTTTCCTGTGTTTCCTTCCAGCAATTTCAACTTTTTTTTTAAAGAATTAATTTTTTTTTTTTTCCTTGTTTCAGAACTTTTGTTTGTTTGCTTATTTATTTTCCTGGCCGGCTCAGCCCGCCCTCAGGGCAGGGCTGGCGCAGCATGTGGTGCCGGGGATCGAACCACGGTCCCTGCAGCCGCCCAAGCTTTCCCAAGCAGGCGCTTTAGACCACTGAGCCATCCTGCCGGGCCAATTTCAACCTTTTAATGCCTAGGTCTTTTTTTTTTTTTTCTTTTTTTTTTTGTTTTTTTGTTTTTTTGTTTTTTTGTGGGACCAGGGTTCAAACTCACAACCTTGCACTTGCCCAGCAGGCACTTGTGCCTCGGAGCTATCTCCCCAGCCCAATGCCTAGGTCTTTGATCTAGTTTGAATTGATTATTGTACAGGGATAGAAAAAAAGGACTCTACTTTGAGTCTTCTGTGAGGATATCCAGTTGCCCACCATCACTTGATAAAGCTGTTGTCTTTTCTCCAGTGTGTGTTTTTGGCTCTTTTGCAAAACTCTGCTGGCTGTAGTTGTGTGCCTTTGTTTCTTGCCTTCTCTATTCCATTGACCTGCATACATCTTGTCTGCAAGTATTGTGTTTGTATTACTATGACTTTGTGATACATTTTGAAATTGGATGTTAGTGATACCTCCAACATTGCTGCTTTTGCTCAGATTTGCTTGGGCTATTCTGGGTTTTTATAATGCATATGGATTCTAGGATTGTAGTTTGTGGTTCTCTGAAGACTGTCCTGGTATTCTGATGGGGGTTGCATTCAACCTGGAGATTGCTTTTACTAATACAGCCCTTTTAAAAACAAGAATTCAGCCGGGCGTGGTGGCGCACGCCTGTAATCCCAGCACTCGGGAGGCTGAGGCAGGAGGATCGATGTGAGTTCGAGACCAGCCTGGGCTACAAAAGTGAGCTTAAGGCCAGCCTGAACTGCATAGTGAGACCCTGTCTCAAAAAGCAAAAAATAAAAAATAAAAAAAAATTAAAAAATAAAAACAAGAATTCTGTGGCTTCATGAGCAAGATAATATTTCAGAGTTTTAATGGCGTCTTTATTTTATTTCTCCTTTGTACTGTAATTTCCATTGTAGAGGATTTGGGGGTTTTGTTTGTTTTTTATTTTTGTTTTGTTTTGTTCTGTTTTGTGGGACCAGGGTTCAAACTCACAACCTTGCACTTGTCAGGCAGGTACTTGTACCATGGAGCTATCTCCCCAGTCCCCAGTTTTGTTGGTTTTGAATAGCCTTATTTTTGTGATTTTTTTTTTCTCACTTACTTCATTATTGATGTTCAAAAAGAAGCTATTGATTCCTCTTTCTTCTTAGTGAATGTGTTGTATTTATTTTGTGGAATCAAGACGTGTCTAACGTACTTTGATCATTTTCAGTCTCCGTACCCTCACCCCAAATATGACCCTGCTCTGTGTCTCACAGAGTCTGCCTTTTATTTTCCTGTTATTTCTTGTCCTTTTGCTCACTTATATAAGACAAAGCAAACAATATTTGACTCTCTGAAGCTGACTCATTTCATTTATGTAACGGGCTGTCTGCTGCCTCTTTTCCTCCAAATGAGTTTATTCTTTACAGCTGACTGATATCCCCTTGTACCTGTGCACCACATTTTCTTCCCAAGTGTCACTTGACAGGCATTTGTGTGGTTTTCACAGCTTTTCTGCTGAGTTGTACCATTGTAAACCTGGATATGCAAGTATTGCTGTACCACCCTGTTTTCAATACTAGGAATGGTATAGCTGATTGTACATTATTTCTACTTCTGATTTTTTGAGGCCCCCTCCATGGTGACTTTTAGAGCTATTGTTCTAGTATATGTTCCCAACAGCAATGTAGGAGTCTCCTTCCTCCTACGTTCTCTCCAGTGTTCATTTTTTTCGGTGGTCATGATGGTAGGCATTCTAGCTTAAGTGAGATGGAATTTCAACCATGTTTCAATTTGCATTTTCCTCATGGCTAAAGATATAGAACATTTTTTCATATTGTTTGACTTCTGGTATTTTGTCTTTTGAGAAATATGTACTAGTTTTGTTATGCATTTTTTGTTTGATTTTGTTTTCAAAAGTAATTTTTTGAGTTCTTTATTGTAGACACCAAATTTCTTTGAGAAGATTAGCTATCTTAGATCTGAAAGTTTTCTAATGGAGTTTCCTTTGCTGTTCAGAAGCTTTCTTTTTAATTTTTAAAAAATCATTTATTTATTTATTTATTTATTTATTTATGCAGGGTCTCATTACTCAGCTTGGACTTACAGTGATCCTCCTATCACACCCCCCTCCCCCATGCTGGGATTCCAGGCATGCACCACCATACCTGGTTTCACTGACCAGTAAATCAGCACACCAGGGATTGAACTCAGGTCCTTGTGTTTGCCAGGCAGGTGCTTAGACTGCTGAGCTATCTCCCCTGCCCAGAAGCTTTTGATTTGCTGTAATCTCATTTGTTTACTAGGTAATATTTTTAGTGCTCTTGGTGTTCTACTCAGGAAGTCTTGACCTGTCCATATGTTTCCCAAGTTACCTTCTAGTAGTTTCAGTGTTTCTGCTTTCATATCTAGAACTTTCATCTACTTTTATTTGCTTCTAACTAGTAGTACACAGTGGTAGGGAGTTAGGTTCAATTGTCTGCAAATAGATATCTGACTTTTTCGGCACCATTTGTTAAAGAGGTTTTTTTTTCCCCTCAAAAATGTTTTTGGCCACTTTTTCAAAAATTAGTTATGTGTAAGCATATGGTTTGGTTTCTGTATCTTGTATTCTATTAGTCTACATGTATGGTTTTGTTACAGCACTGTGCTGTTTTTATTCCTGTGGCTTTATAGTATAATTTAAAATTGAGTATTGTTAGGATCCCAGTTTTACTTTTTGTTCAGAGTTGCTTTGGCTATTTTATAATTGCTGAAATTATTTCTCAGATCTGAAAGTTTTCTAATGGAGTTCTTTTTGGCCCTTCTAAGAAACACATTGTCTGCAAATGGCTATAGTTTAAATTCTTTTCTGCTCAAATTCTTTTGATATCTTTCTTTTGCTTGATTGCTGTGGCTAGACTTTCAAGTATTACATTGTACAGGCACATGCGGTCAGTGGACACTTTTGTCTTGTTCTTGCTTCTGTTCAATATGTTTGTTGTGTTTTGTCATGTATAGTTTTTGGCAGTTTGAGATAAGGTCTTTCTAAATGTATTTTCATTAGGTTTTTATTATGAAGGTATTGGGGATTCAGCCTTTCCTACATCAATTGCGGTGGTCATGTAATTTCTATCCTTCATTCTATGTGTGTAGGATTTACATTTATTAATGTAATTGATCTGTTGAACCATCCTTGCATTCCTGGGATAAAAACAACTTGTACCTGATGAATGGCCTTTTTCATATGTTGAGTTCTGTTTGCAAAGATATTGGTCAGGATATTTGTCCTTATGTGTTTTTTTCTTTATTTTATTTTATTCTTTTTTTTTTTTTCTTGTTTCAGAACTTTTGTTTGTTTATTTATTTATTTTTATAGCCGGCTCAGCCTGCCCTAAGGGCAGGGCTGATGCAGCATGTGGTACCAGGGATCAAATCGCGGTCCCTGCAGCCGCCTAAGCTTTCCTAAGCAGGTGCTTTAGACCACTGAGCCATCCTGCCCAGCCCTTCGACCCTTTATGTGTTTTAAGAATATCTGTGTATAGTTTTTTGTTTGTTTGTTTTGAGTCCTTATCTTGATTTGTTATCAGGTTAATGCTAGTTCATAGAATGATTTTAGAACCATTTCTTTTCTTTTAATTACATGAAAAAGTTTGAGGAGCACTGATGTTAGTTTGGTAAAATTCAGAAATTCATCAGGTCCTGAACATTTCTTCGTTGGTAGAATTTTACTACTGTACCAATGTCACTGCTTATTGATGGCCTCTTTCAGTTCTTTTTAATATGTTCCTAGTTCACTTTTGGCAGATCAGATATGTTAGGGCTAATCCATTCTGGCATTCCAAGTTTATTGGAATATATATTTTCGAAGTAATTTCTGATAACCTTTTCGATTTCAATAGTGTGTTTTTCACTTCTAACTTTACTAACGTAGGGCTTCTCTTTGCTTTGGTGAGATTGGCTAAAGGTTTATCAATCTTGATTATCTCTGATTTGTTGAACCTTTTTATTGTTTCATCTAATTCTTGTTAATTTCTATCTGATCTTTGTTTCTTTGCTCTGCTGATTGTGAGTTTTGTTCTTGTTTAGCTAGAAACTTTAGACATATCACCGGATTATTTATTTGGTGTTGGTTTATTGTGCCCCATAGATTATGTTATGTTGTATTTCCATTATCTTTTCATTATCCAAATTTTTAAAATTTCTTTCTTGATTTCTTCCTTAACCATTATTAATCTTCCATGTATTTGTGTAGTATCTGTAATTTATATTATTGATTTTTAGTTTAATTCCAATTGTCATCCAGTAGGGTATATGAGTTTATTTCCGTTTGTTTGTATTTGTTGAGATTTGCTTTTGTCTTTCAATATGGTCTGTTTTGGTGACAGTTCCTTAGGCTGCTGGAAAGGATGGGTATTCTATTGGATGAAACACTAGATATCTGTTAAATCTATTTGATGTACAGTGCACTGTTTTTTTCATTTGCATTTCCTAAATGACCACTGATACTGAACTTTTTCATAAATGCCATTTATTTTTCTTCATCCCAGAAATGTATATTCATTTCAGATGCCCATTGTTGGATTGCATCATTGAATTTGGGGTTCTGATTTTTTTTTCAATTCTTTTTATATTCTAGATAGAAGTATTTTGTCTGAGAGACAACTGGCTAAAATTTTTTCTATCCTGTGGGCTGTATTTGCACTCTGTTAATAATTTTTTGATATACAAAAGCCTTTTAATAAGATGAAATGCTAGTTGTTGATTCTTTGAATTATTTTATGTGCAGTGTAGGTTTTGTTCATGAACTCATGCTATACCTAGTCTTCAAGATTGTGACCTACATTTTATTGTTTCTCTTTTACTTTTTAGATTTTTTGTTTTTTGTGTTTAGTACAGGATCTAGAGGGTCTCTATGTAGATCCAACTCAGTGATTCCTGTTTTTCTATTCCCAAGTGCAAGATTACAGGCATGTGCCACCACTCTGTCTATTAATGTTTAGCTCTTTGATCCATTATGACTTCAGTTTAATACATGCTGATAGACATGGGTCCAGTTATAGTCTTTGGCATGTAGAGAGCCAGTTTTCACAGCAGCGTTATTATCAAGGCAGTCTTTCTTCCAGTGAGCATATTTGGCCCATTTTTCAAAGATAAGGGGGCTTAGGTCCCGGCAGGATGGCTCAGTGGTCTAAAGCACCTGCTTAGGAAAGAGTAGACAGCTTCAGGGACCGCGGTTCGATCCCCAGCACCACATGCTGTGCCAGCCCTGCCCTCAGGGCAGGCTGAGCCGGCCATACAAATAAATAAACAAACAAATGAAAGTTCTGAAGCAAGAAAAAACAAAATAAATAAATAAATAAATACAAAGATAAGGGAGCTTATATGCTTGGAGTTGTTTATACATCTTCTAATCTATTGCACTGATAGTGTTTTTTGCAAATACCATGCTGATTTTTATCGCAGTAGCTTTGTAGTAAAATTTCAAGTCAGGAACTCTGAGGCCTATGTCTTTCCTTTGTTGCCTAGAATTGCTTTTACTCTCTGGGTCTGTTCAGTTTCCAAATGAATTTTAGAAATGTTCTCTCCAGTTCTGTGAGATATGCTAATGATATTTTGATCAAGATTGCATTAAATCTGTATAACAGTTTTGGTAATATGGCCATTTTCACTATGTTGGATTCTCCTTTCCATGAGCAAGGGATATGTTTTCATTGTCTGATGATAAATTGTACTAAATCTGAATGCTTTGTGTGCTTCTGCTATCAGGAACTTATAAAACTTTTCTTTTTTAAACAGGTTTTTTTTTTCCTTTCCTTGTTTCAGAACTTTTGTTTGTTTATTTATTTTTATGGCCGGCTCAGCCTACCCTGAGGGCAGGACTGGTGCAGCATGTGGTGCCGAGGATCCAGCTGTGGTTCCTGCAGCTGCCTAAGCTTTCCTAAGCAGGCGCTTTAGATCACTGAGCCATCCTGCCAGGACTATAAAACTTTTCTGTTTGGCCTCATGTATTAGTAGGCATGAGAATTCTGTTTTCTCTGTGGCCTACAGTGAATGTTTTCTGTCACCTAAAATCAATGCTTCTTAATCTGGTTTGTGGGTTTTTTCATTTTTTGAATTCTTGCTTTATACATGGTAATGCCATTCTGTCTTTTGTGATTGGTGAATCATCCTCACTGCTAGTTAGGTAATATTTTGCAGTCTTTAGAGACAATAAATATAGTAATTAGGTGGAAAAATATGCTATGAACTACTCTAAGCTCTCTTCTATGTAAGGAAAGTTCTTAGGTAGCCTGTCTTCAGTTATTTCCTGAAATCATTGTTTCTCTTCTATTATTTAAATTGAAACTAAACTTTCATTAGAGTTCCTCTGCATATCCTTTGTTCATTGTTTATGTGTATGGTTTTTCTTTGTTTCTTTTGTGTACTTGTGATTTCTAGCTAGATCTTTTCACTGTTTCAGTTTATTGGTTCTCTTGAGCTGTGCCTACTATGGTGTTAAAACATGATAATTCAGTTTTAGCTTTTGCATTCTTTACAGATCTAGACTCTTTACTTTCTACTATAACTTTTTACTTTTTAGTACAGAGGTTTTCTTTGTTTTTGAAAGAGGCAGTGACAGTTACTTTGTAATCCATATCCAGTTATTTCAGTACCTAAAATTTTGGTAGGTCTCTCTATTGTTCCTCTTATTCCCTTCACTTGTGTTTTGTATTTTGTCTTATATCTCTTATTTCTTCTCCTAACCGAGTTATCATTTGTCATGTGCTATAAATTGCATTGGAAAAAATATATGTGGAGACAGGTTATAGGAGGGACCAAAGAATCCTGTCCTGGTTAGATTTTTTGTTTACTTCTGCTAGATGCCTGTGAGCATCACCAGTGAAGGACTAGCATGATCCAGTCACTATGTCTGAGGGGTCCTGAACAGTACAAGGAAAACAAAAGGCTACACATAATATGGCTGTGCTTTTGATTCACTCTTCCTCATAGGGTGAAGTTTTCTAAGCTCTTACTGGGAATTAGGCTTAGGTCAGTGATGGCAGATATTTTATAGCTTTCAGTGATACAGACACCCTGCTATGGCACATGTGCTGTAGATGTGCTACCACTGCTGAAGGTAGGACTTGAAGAACAAAATTTTTAAAAAAGAACACTTATTTCCAAGCTCCACAAAATTCAGTTGGCTACCTCAGCTTTTTTTTTTAAGAATTTTATTTTATTTTATCTTATCTTATTTTTCTTGTTTCAGAACTTTTGTTTATTTATTTATTTTCATGGCCAGCTCAGCCTGCTCTGATGGCAAGGCTGGCGCAGCATGTGGTGCCGGGGATCAAACCGTGGTCCCCGCGGTCCCTGCAGGCGGTCCCTGCAGCCACCCCCTAAGCAGGCGCTTTAGACCACTTAGCCATCCCACCAGGCCCCTTGGGTTACTTTTAATTCACGTATATTTATAACATATCTCAGCTCTCTTGATTGAATTGGAAAAGTCCCCAGTGTAGCGTCCTCTAGCTCTGTCTTGCCTTGGCTTTTGCCTTCTTAGGCTGTGGCCTAGTAATTGCTCATAACTTGTTCTCTCCTTTTCACAAGGTATTTTTTTAAATATTTTATCCAATATTTTGGTTTTCTAAAAAATTAGAAGTCCCTAGCCTTTCATCATTGTCAGATTTTATTTTTTTAATTCTGTTTTTTTTTTTTTTTTTTTTTTTTTTTTTTTTTTTTTTTTTTTTTTTTTTTTTTTTTTTTTTTTTTTTTTTTTTTTTTTTTTTTTTTTCTTGTTCCAGAACTTTTGTTTATTTATTTATTTATTTATTTGTATGGCCAGCTCAGTCTGCCCTGAGGGCAGGGCTGGCACAGCATGTGGTGCCGGGATCCAACCGCGGTCCCTGCAGCTGCCCAAGCTTTCCTAAGCAGGCGCTTTAGACCGCTGAGCCATCTTGCCGGGCCCATCATTGTCAGATTTTTAAAAATTGAGGTTAAGAAATGTCAGAGATTGGGCCTGGCAGGATGGCTCAGTGGTCTAAAGCGCCTGCTTGGGAAAGCTTGGCCGGCTTCAGGGACCTCGGTTCGATCCCTGGCACCACATGCTGTGCCAGCCCTGCCCTCAGGGCGGGCTGAGCCGGCCATAAAAATGAGTGAATAAACAAAGGTTCTGAAACAATAAATAAATAAATAATTCTTTAAAAAAAAAAAAAAAAAAAGAAAAGAAATGTCAGAGAATGCACCTTGGTATAGTTAGACCACTTTGGGATTGAGGAATCCTGTTAGGTGACTGCACCCAGGTGAGTGAGCACTTTCTCTGCCACATATCTAATTTTAAAAGCATGATGGTGCAAATGTGTAGAAAGAGAAAACATTCATCTGAATTAGAATTCTCTCTCTTTGCCCCTTGAGTGTAGCACTTCTCAGCTAAACCTTTATAAATTATCATCTGGTTATTTACTTTTTATACAATAGAATCATTTAGGGTAGAAAATGTTTCTCATTATAGGGCAGTTCTATGATTTCGTAAATGGAATCACTCATTGACAGCTGAAAGTCTGATAAAATCTGACATTGTCACAATTTTACTGAATCATCAAAGGACAACCAGAGAAACACTGATGTAAATAGTAACAGATTTATACATACTGAACTTGAAAAGATTTTTGTTCAAATTTATAAATAAGAGCAACATATTTGAGAAGCAATCTGTAATAAATTGTAGCATCAGTTGTAATATGAAAACTGGTTTCAAATTTTGCAAATTAATATTTTATTTAACATTTGAATTGCTTAAATTTACATAAATTGCTTTTCTTGTATTACCTTTCCGTTAGAATTCATTCTTGTACTTAATTAAATCTTTTTGGCAGTTTCCAGATTCAAGAATTCCATGCATGTTCACAGACATAATTTTCCGTACTGTAAAGCATTTGTTTCTTGATTTGCTGAGTTGAAGCATTCAATTTCAGTCATTAGCTAAGCAGAAGTCCTCAGTTTATGCTAATATTGTTTTGTCATAATGTCAATCAGCAAGTGGTACAGAGTGACACAATGGCAGTGAATTTCATTGTCATTAATCTGAGAAGGCTTTGGGCTCTCCTTGGCAGAGAGCAGAGGTGGGCTGCATCAAGGTTGTGGAGGAGCTGCAGATTTCGGCAAGCTTTGGTGCTAGCTCTGTGTTCCTTGGAGGTGTTCTTAAATGCCATTTAAGCATAACCCTCCAATTATAGGTAGAAGTGGAAGCCAGTTTGTATTTAAAGATAAGAAAATGGACGCTAAAGAGTTTAAGAAACTACTGCCTGGCAAGTGCAAGGTTGTGAGTTTGAATCCTGGCCCTGCCCCTTCCAAAAAAAGAATTTAAGGAACTTATTCAAGTTGTCACAGCTCCATAGAGCACAGGCTTGACTAGAGGCACACTTTCTCAGGTTTCAGATGCCATTGTTTAAAATGGAAAGAGGCACAGTGTGTGTGTTGTGTGTGTCTTTCCAACATGGTAGTTTGTCACGTACTGCAGTGGGTGTTTTGTGAAAACGCCTAACCTGGGAGTCAGAGGAACAAGGTGCTATTTTGTTCCGTATTGCAGAGTTCTCAGTTTGGGGAAGAGGTCCGAGTTTATGAACTGGAGATTACTTTCACTGACAGATAATGGTGAACTGAGTTTAGAGAGTATTTGGTAATACAGTTTAACACATTAGGAGAGTCTCAGGGAAATCGATGTCACATATGCAAATCATTGCTATCTTTATTGCTTTTGTTAATTCTGAACGTATTATGTTCTTTCAGCTTTAGCAAACATTTCTATATTCCAAGAAAGTCATTTTCCTTTGATGATTTATTTGTGCTCTTCTTATAATCCTCCTCTGAAACATGTGTCACAGTAGATAAAGCAGCATCTTCTGCACAGTGTGTACAGGCAGTGTGTGCAGTCCAGTGAAGTATAGTGTCTTGGCCTGGTGCCCACAGTGAGTCCTATAGTGAAGCGTATTGCATAGAAGGATCCAAGAGCCCAACGTGGAAGAGTCTTTTTATGTAGGATCTTACTATTAGAAATACTGAGCAGTGTGTTTGGCTAATGGTGCACAAATCAGACTAACTTCGGTAGTATCTTCCTTAGGATAGTAAAGAAGCCATGTCATGCACTGTGATGTGTGCTTGTAACACCAGTACCCTAGGAGTACTCTGAGCAAGTGGAAGGTAATGGTGCTACTCCCACCCATGGATTCCGACCTGGCAGCTTCAGCCTCTGTGCTGTGGCCCCAGATCAGCAGAGGAAGAAGCACTGTGCTTCTTTGCATGGTAACCATGAAGTTTAAAGTCCCCTCAGTCCCAGGTCAGCTTAAGAATATTGCCCTAAGATTATATCAGGACCTGCTAGAAGGTAGTACACCACCTTGCGGTGGGGTAGGGCGCCAGAGGACCTGCACCCTTGCTGTGATCCTCACTGAGGTTCTGCTTCAGGAAAAAACCCTTGGCATCCTGATGTACATGCTGTGCCGCTGTTTGCCCATGTTGGCACAAGAAACTAGAAATAGAGACCTTCCTATTAAAATCATTTGTGCAGTTGTCCCTGAAGAAATGATGCCATAATCAACTGTACGGACCTATATGAAACTGGTTTGCTAAGAGCAGGGGAAACGAATCCACTACACACGGAGGCTTCTGAATGCTGAGAATTTCTATGCAGCAAATCCCATATTAGTCATGCTGTGGTGGTATGGGAGAACAGAGCAGTTGTAATCTGTATGGATACCATTGAAACCTTTTCACATAACCTCTGTCCCACTGTTGAGTGTTTTTCTTCTTTTAATATTTGCAGCCTAGGGGGCCCGGTAGGATGGCCCAGTGGTCTAACATGCCTGCTTAGAAAAGCTTAGGCAGCTGCAGGGACCACAGTTCGATCCCTGGCACCACATGCTGCACCAGCCCTGCCCTCAGGGCAGGCTGAGCCAGCCATAAAGATAAATAAATAAACAAACAAAAGTTCTGAAATGAGAAAATAAAATTAAATTAAATTAAATTTTAAAAAAAAATTTTGCAACCTACCTAGACAACAAGTACTAAGAATATAAGAATTTCAATTAGTTGTAATTTCATTTTGGAAAAATGTTGGTTTTAAATTAAATGTGTAATTTTTTTTGCATGTCATAGTTTACACTGAATTTAGTGTAAATGATATTTTTAATTCAGTCAGTCAATGCTGCCCATAGAAGACTTTTTTTTTTTTTTTTTTTTTTGCATCAGGAATTGAACTCAGGACCCTGTACTTGCCAGGCAAGCACTTATTATTCTACTGAGCTATCTCCTTCACCCCTTAGGAAGAATATTTTTAAACATGGGATAAAACATACTAGGAGGCCTTTGTATTTTGCCATATTTTACAGAAATTTAATGCTTATTATGGAAGAGATCCTACAAAATAGTATTCATACTTTAGAAACGTAGCTGTCCTGCCAGAGAAGAAGGGAACTGGGGAGGGGTGACGCCTGGCAGACTATGGGAGGATGACATGATCCATTTATCTTGTACATATATAAATATATCAAGTAGAAGCCTCTTATTCCATAAAAGTAGTATGAAGTAGAAAATAAATTGCTGTAGGGCTTACCATACACCCACCTCCAAACCAATCTCTGCACAACACCCAGTTACATAGAGTGTAAAATATAATTTGATAATTATAATTGAATTAGTTTGGTAGGGCCAGCTGTAGTGGCACACACCTGTAATCCCAGCACTTGGGAGGATGAGGCAGGAGGATCAGTACAAGTTCCAGACCATCCTGGACTACAAAAGTGAGCTCAAGGCCAGCCTGAACTGCATAGAGAAGCCCTCTCAAAAAGACAAAACTAAATAATTGAATCAGTCTGTTTCTTTACATAAATTTGTCAATGCTTTTATTGTGTTTTTCAAGTCTTTTTTTTTTGGAAAATGACTTTTAGTTAAAGGTAAAGGGAAATTTGATACTTGTTGAAAATAAAAGAAACAAATGTCTGCTTTTGCGGTCTTCTGTAGTTCTATTAAGAGAAATGTGCAAAAGCCAGGTCTTCCCTCATTTTAATGGCATTATCACCTAATTAAACTATTTGACAGGGCCAAGGAGATAGCTCAGGGGCACAAGTGCCTGCATGGCAAGTGCAGGGTCCTGAGTTTGATCCCTGGTTCCACAAAAATTAAATAAATAAATAAACAAACAAACAAACTACTTGGCAGCATTAGATCAAGCTATTTTACCAGTTTGTTGTAAGCTATTCCTATATGTTCCTAGAAGTTGTTAACTACTTTGTCATTAGACAATTGCATATCCCTAATCTAAAATACTGTGAGGTCCAAAATGTTTCCTTGTTAACATGATGCCACAATAGGAGCTTGCATAGGTGACCACGTGATGGGCCAAAGACAACTTACAGGAGCACTAAAAGTATTGTGTAAGATCACCTGCAGTCTGTGTGTGTAAGTTGAATGTGAAGCAGAACATGACCTTGGGCCCTATCCCCAGTGTACCCACTTTATGTAGTATATGTGTCTGTACACACACATGCATGGCTTATCTAATTCCAAATCTGAAACTCCTGGTACCAATCTTTGCACATAAGGAATACCCAAAATAAGTGTATGTATCTAACACATGTATTACATATCTATACATATGCACACACACATATACATCCATACATATGTATATGTAGAATGTAAATACATAGATGTATATAGAGAGAAGGGAGGAATGGATAGACCAAAGAGAATTAAGGAGGGAGTTCATTTGCTGGGATTCTTAAGAATATCTGTTAAGGTTAGCATGCCCTATATTTTTAAATAGCCAAGTTTGATGTCTCAACACAATTAAAAATACACACAGAAATTCTATATTCTAATGTACTAGTAATATTCTCTCATCTTAATGTTAGGTCTTCAAACATGAACTAGCTTACTTACTGACTGGAATTCTTGGAGCAGCAGTAGACTATTGGATCTTCCTTGGTCTTAAGATGGGAAGAAATGTGATGCGACACCTGTCTGATGACTTAGGAAGTTACATTTCCCTCTCATGTGATGGTAAGTGTGTCTGTCATGTTTTTCTTCAATCCATTTTAGAAATTAGTTTTTAGTTTCCTTAAAACAGTCTTTAATCTTGGGGCCAGCAAGATGGCTCAGATATATATATCAGTCTCTAGTATTTAACATATGTTCATAAGAAGCTTTCCTTAAAGTAATTATAGATACATACACAAAAACATATACAAACATGGATACTATAAAACAGAAAATAAACATTACCAATAATGTGCCCACAACTGTTAACTTTTAATGTTTTACCACTAGAGAATGCTAAGCATATTCTTGGTTGAGTTTATATGTATGTATTTTGTATTATTTTTCTGAACTTATTACAGAACTCTACCTTCCTTATATATCATTTATTATCCAAAAGTATTATTTTGTTGGCTTTATAAAAGTCAAATAGTAGTATGAAAAGTACTACCTGGAAATAAATTGTTATATAGCTGCATATAATACCAGTGTTTAAAATAAAAATTATAATGAGTGTATCTATATGCAGTGGACAAATATTAAATCTGTTGATGAGACATAGATTCACTACGTTAAGTATGGTTTGTGTCATAAGTGTTAAAGGCTATTTGCAGCACCTGTAAGTCTTTGTATCATTCAAGTTGAGTGGATAGCGTTATTGCTGTCTGATCTTATCTGTGCTCTGTGAACCATTGCTAGGTCTTTTCCTTTTTGTTGTTTAGTTTTCTGTTGTTTTTTGTTTTTCTTTAGGGAAGGGTTTACAGGGTGTTCAGGTTCTTACTACTAGATCAGACTTGTAGTGATCCACCAGTTTACAGCCTTCCAAGAGCAGGGACTACAGGTGTGTGCCACCTTGCCCAGTCTCAGTTGCCCTTAGTGCACCTCAGGGGCAGGGCTGGCACGGCAGGCCCCAGGATCAAACCCCCAGCCCCTGCACCTGTTTGCAGGTGCTTTAATCTGCTGAGCTATTTGGCTGGCCCTCTCTTCTTTTTTGAACACCTAACATTATTAGAAAATTAAATTCACTGATTCAGAATATTTGTCATAGGGGGCTCAGCAGGATGGCTCAGTGGTCTAAAGCACCTGCTTAGGAAAGCTTGGGTGGCTGCAGGGACCACGGTTCCATCCCTGGCACCACATGCTGCGCCAACCCTGCCCTCAGAGCAGGCTGAGCCAGCCATAAAAATAAATAAACGAACAAAAGTTCTGAAACAAGAAATAAAATAAAATAACTGGGCCCGGCAGGATGGCTCAGTGGTCTAAAGCGCTTGCTTGGGAAAGCTCGGGCGGCTGCAGGAACCACGGTTCCATCCCTGGCACCACATGCTGTGCCAGCCCTGCCCTCAGGGCAGGCTGAGCCGGCCATAAAAGTAAATAAACAAACAGACAAAAATTCTAAAACAAGAAAAAAATAAAAATAAAATTAAAAATTTAAAAATAAATAAAATAAATTTTTTAAAAAGAATATTTGTTATAAAACCCTTCAGATTTATTTGGTTTATATAGCTGATTCTATCATTCTCCCCTGTACCTGTTGCTGTATAATTGCTGATTTTCTTTTTTTCTAAACTCTGGTGCTCTAATAAATATACAAGGACAAAGTAAACGATTTGTATGTGTGTCTCGCTCTTCCTCCTTTTCCAGCTATCAACTGTAATTGTATAAAGGTTTCTACATACATGGGAGGATTATAGTTGAAGCAGCGTGGTGGCAGAGCTTTTGTTTATGCACTCAATCTTCTGAAAGCTGCTGCCCTTCCTATCTGAGGTTTCCTAAAGCCCAGGAATATTTCCTGTTTTGTGAGACTGAATTTTTCTCTCTCCCCGCCCCGCTCTGCTCTTTCTGTAATCCCAGATTCTTAAAAGGGACATGTTGTAAACCAGGTGAGTTTTTTGTGGCCCTCTACATGGAAGATGATTTCTCTGTATATGCTGTCAGTACTTTAGACTACCAAATAGGTGTTCGGTCTTCTGCACGTATGTTTGAGTGCATCTTGGATAAAGAAAAATTCTTCAATCTGCTGTCAATCACACAAATACTTTAAAGAAAGATTTCAGAATAGGAATCCAGGTTATAACTGGGTTTGGGATTTATTTGATGGTGCCCTCTGCAAAGAGACGTCTCTTTTTATACTACCAAAGTTGGGAGATTTTTATCTAAAGCATTTTATCTCCTTTCTTTTCTTCTTGTTCATTGAGCTGAGGATGTGATGGCTGTTGCTTTTGTGGACTGGCAGTCTTTTGTTGAGTGACTTTTTAACATTTCCTAGCTCAAATTCAATCTTCCTTTAGAACCTGTATCATTTCTCTCCCACCATTTCTACCAGGTAGTTGAGTGATTTTTTTTCTTCTTTCTTTCTTTCTTTCTTTCTTTCTTTCTTTCTTTCTTTCTTTCTTTCTTTCTTTCTTTCTTCTTATCCTCTTCACAAACTCCAGATTCTGGCATTGTTTGCTATAGTAAGAAGCACACATTTGGTTAGCAAAACTCCTTCTTTTCATTCTGTAGTAAAACCACATTGAGTTTGGAGACCCAAGACAGGATGAGGTAATCAGTTTTTTCCACTGTGTAGTTTACTCTTTTATTTACTATTAATATTTACTAGCTTGGAGCTGGGGAGATGGCTCCGAGGCACAAGTGCCTGCTGGGCAAGGTCGTGAGTTTGAACCCCAGTCCCACAAAAAAAAAA
>PVJA010037060.1:0-20656 GCA_004027025.1 Myocastor coypus
ACTGATCTGATGATGAAAATATGTAATATAACCATTGTTAAATTTTTTTTTTTTTTTGTCTTTTTGAGACAGGGTCTCGCTATGCAGTTGAGGCTGGCCTTGAGCTTACTTTTGTAGCCCAGGCTGGTCTCGAACTCGCATCAATCCTCCTGCCTCAGCCTCCCGAGTGCTGGGATTACAGGCGTGAGCCACCACGCCCGGCTAACCATTGTTAAATTTAAACAATAAAAAAATTGAAAAAACAAACAAACAAACAAAAAACCAAATTTCAGTTCCAGCCCACAAGCAACCAGTTGACAGCTACTCTATCAGCTGTCTGTGAGGTCCCAGCAGGTCGGGATTCTGGATGGTGAGTCCCCGTCCAAGGACACAGCCAGAAGGAGCCCTGAGGGTGTCAGAGGGAGAGTCTAGTCCTGCCAAAGAGTCCTTGGTCCTGGTTTTAGAGCTTTAGCACCCTTGAGAGTTGGTGCTGTCTCCCAGGAATCTCCTGTCCCAAGCCTGTCCCAGTCAGAGTCAAACCAGGCAGAATAGGGACAGAGCTGAGCCCCACTCTCACTGTTCTGTCCTCTGATCTCATTTTGCAGCCCCTGGCAAGGCCCAGCAGGTAGCCATGCCTGGGGGTATGAGGTCAGTCAGCCTTCTGCTTCAGCCTTATTGGGGACCCCTGGTGTTGGTGGTAGCCCCAAGGACCCTTGCCCAGCTCCCCCACATCACAACCCCATCTGTCCTTCCCAACCTAGGCAGCTGAGATTGGAGCCAGCCCTGTGGATCTCAGAGCTGCTTCATTAGGAATGATTTTCACATCGACATATGCGTGGGCCCCCCAGGGCCTCCTGCTCAAGCCCTCTGCCAAGAGCCCCCATTAATGCTAATGGAAGTCCCAGGGCTTGGACAGGGCGCCCTGCTGGAAAGAGGCCTCAGGATGCCCACCTGCAAACATGACCTTTTCCTGTGTAAGAGACAAGATTTCAAAATCAATCAAACCTGCCCGTCCCACCACATGGTGATGCTCAGATAAGAGGCCACGTGCCCATGACAGGCAGGGTCAATACTGCAGCCCAGGGAGCCTGCTGGCTGGGCCTGCACACTCTGGAGGGCAAACTCCCATCCCACCAATGGAGTGTCACATGGAATATTCATGACGTCACTAAATCCTACCATCCCCACCTGAACCAGAGTAGCAACAATGGCGAGCACTCCTGCACAGAGCCACGTTCTGGTCATACTGTGTGTAGGCACACTTCTCACTTGGCCAGTGAATTTGGCACTGTTATTATGCTTGTTTTGCTTAGGGAAAAGGGACAAGAACTTTGATCAAGTCATAAGGGTGGTAGGTGGCAGAACCAAGATTTGAGCCCAGGCCTGGTCCTGGGTCCATGTTTATGTCTGTGAAGCTGCTCGGTCTTCTCTCATGTGCTCAACAGATACTCAGGAGGCCCTGCTCAGTGCCACACCTGGCTGGGGGCACAGGATTAGCCATACGGAGTTCCTTCTCAGCAGAACCACTGCCCAAGGAGCATTGGGACCCCTGTGAGTGCAGGATGTGATGGAGGCCTGGGAGAGGGAGGGAGGGGGCTGGTTAGGGGAGACTTTCTGGTGGCCCAGATCTCTGAACAGAGTAGAGGTGGCCTGGAGTCCCTGAATGCTACGGTTAGGGTCCACAGTGTTTCCTCCTGAAGGCTCCTGGTATTTAAGGCTCAGAAAGCAATAGGAGCGTGGGGGCTCTAACTTGGTCAGAGGTGAGCTCATTCTTTGATGTCATTGTTGGAAAGTGATGGAAGCCGAGCTGGGGCCTAGCTGAGAGGAGCAGAACTAGGGCACAGGATCTTGGAGACGCCATCTGGTTTCAGTCCCTTCCCTTGGAGGTTGTCTCCTCAGTCCCTCTGCCAGGCTGCCTTGAATCGAGCAGGGTTCTGCCACCATGCCCTTCTGCCGTGATGTCTCTGCCTCGCCAGAGGCCTAAAGCAATGGAGCAGCTGACCATGCACCAAAACTACAAGGCGAAAGTCTTTTCCTTTTTAAAGTTGCTAGTGTAGACTATTTGGTCACACGAACACAATATACTGAGGCTATGTGTAGGGATTGGGGCTTGTGTGCACATGGGCAAGTATGGCAAGGGCAGGTCCTGGCATTTATACCCGTGTGTGTGTGTGTGTGTGTGTGTATGTGTGTGTGTGTACCGTGTATCTAGGGGCTGCTCTTGAGGATACAACATGGCCAGCAATGCCAAGTCCCTAACAGACTCCGAAGGGGCAACCTTGGTAGAGTGGGGGGGGGACCCTCTTTCTTCAGAAGATGGGGATGCCAGCTTTCCTTTTGGCAAATTCATAATGTATATAACATTTTGATCATTTCCACCACCACCTCCACTGTTGCTGAATCTCAGGGTGTTCCTTTATTGGAGAATTGTGACAGAGGCTGGCCTTTGGGATGCAGTCAGGTGCAATCATATGAACTCAACCAATGCTTGTGGGTAACCTTGCAGATTGGTTCACCTGACCAGAACGATGCACTTATGAATGGGGTAAGCAGATCTCTAAAGTCAGAGATGCGTGGACTTCCCATTTCATTGCTATGGGATGTTGGGCTACGAATGTCTGTTTCTCTGTAAAATGGGGTCATCATTTCTCCCTTGCATGGTGGCTGTAGAAAGTGTGGAAAGTGAGGGGTCCAGAAGGGAGCTTCCTAAATGCTCATGGAGCCAGCACGTGAGGCCAAGCAGGTGGGAAAGGAAAGACCTAGTGTATGAGGGCTGGTCTGGAACATGGAGGTGGGGAGTGGGTCTTATGTAGATGCCAGGATTGCTACACCTAGGGGATTTATCAGGGTCTCCAAACTGCAGGTGTCAGACTCCTAATCCTAGGTGGCTTCAGCATGGGGTGATTCAGCCCAGCTCGTGGAGCAGAAATGGCCTCATCTGGTCTGCTTCTAGAATGGTTCATCACAGAGGTGACATGACCACACAACTCTGGTTCTTTCCTTTGACTGAATGCCAGGAGGATTTCTTTCCTGGGTTGGCCTTTTGCTTGCAAATGTTCCCACGCTCACAGAATGGCCACACAGCTCTGGGACAATGTCCTTGTAGGGTCCAAAACATGGAAAATAATAAGAGGCCTTGAACAGCAACCCCAACAAAAGCCTGCAGATGTTCTTTGGATCAGCTCAACCCTGTGTTCAACAGTCCTGTGGTCACAGGATGGAACATGCTGATTGGACAGGGGAGGTCGTGTGTTCCGTATTAGGCAGCCCAGATTCTACAGTCTGACCTGGGAGTGGGAATTCTTCCCTGAACCATGGAGGCTACTGTCTCCAGACAGAGAGGCGCCATGCCTAACCCTCACATTGGGCTAATCTGGCTCCTGATTTCTGGTCGCCTTAAATCATCTTTCTCCCCTCGTAATTCCTACAGATTCTTAAAATCCCAACAAAGTGCCCACTGCTGCTGAAAGTGTCTTTGAGTACCCTGTGCCATGTGTATATCACACAATGTGCCAGCCTCCAAGGGATCCATGCTCCAGCAGATTTGAAATCATGCCTAAGGTTTGCCTGGTACAGGCATATTTGCCTCCTAACTGGGAGAGGGAAAAGCCCTTGGCAGCCAGGTGCTGCTGTGGTGTGCCACCACAGCTGGCATTAGACAGTTCCACAGGGCCCTGCTTCAGGTGAGACCACTGGGTAACACACAGGGCCAGAGCAGAAAAGGAAGTGTAGTCCACAGCCACAACTGGACACAAACACAGGGAGGACACCCCCATGGGAAAACTTGTACACATCTTTGCACTTGGCTGAAATGATTCTTTACTAGCTGCAGCTGTAGCATTACTTTCTCTTTTTTTGCTCCAAGGTATGCAGTAGTAGAATCTTCTTACTTCCTGATAGCATCTGACCCAAAGAAATATCCAGCAAGGTCACTGAATATACCCCCAAATCCCACAGAAAGTCCTTCTCACATCTGTCTCTGGCACCCAGGGTATGCATGCTCCCCATGGCAATGAGTCAACCCACCTTTGTTCAACTTTGAAGCATGTTCCTGGTGGCCTTTGGCTGGCTGCAAGACGTTGCACAACCCTGCAAAAGGTTCTCATGTCAGGAGGAGCTGGGGCTGGGAGCTCCCCTGTGATGCCGTGTGTGTGTGTGTGTGTGTGTGTGTGTGTGTGTGCATTCTGCAGTAATTGGGCAGTAGTTGGTGCTGTTTGGGATGTGAATGAAAAAAATTCAACTGTAGCACATGCAGGGCTAGGTCAAAGGTCCTGAGGTCCTGGTGGAGGTTGAATGTAGGAACAAAGTTCAGGCTGAGAACTGTGACCAGGAGCTCAGACCCTGCAGAAACTCAGCCACTATTTCCTATCCTGGCCTTTCAGCTGGTGGTGTCACCCTGGCCAAAGACTGGGAGGATTCCTGAAGAGGGGAATGGAGTTCTGGCAGAGACCCCTGTGTGCCCTCGCTGGTCTGGGCAGCCAGCACACAGGGGTCTCTGGTGCTGAGGTCAGAGCCTCCCTTCCTAGGGGGAGCCATTCCACAATCCCTCCTCCCACTCCCTCTCTGCAGTGCAGCTCATCCAGGTGCCTGGGGTTTTCACATCTAGCAAGAATCGGGGATGAGGAGCTCAGTATGATCATTAGGTGCCCAATCACCAGCCTCTCTGGAGTCCAGGTCAAGGTGGGTGCTAGGATTCAGGACACCATGGAACAGAAGGGTGGGCCACACCCTGCCCCAGTGACCAGAGCCCCAGCTTCAGCTGCTCTGGTGGGTTTTCTGTTCCTTCCCACACCTCTCCAAGCAGACCCTTCTAGGCTTCCCTGGACCTCTTGGCTCCTGGTGAGCCAGACTTGAGGACAAGTGCACCTCTGTGCATGCCTCCATGTGACTCTGGTTACAGGGCCACTTACTGGGCCTCATGAGGCCTCTGCTGCATTTCCTCATTGCCTTTTACCCTGTTAAAAGCACCCGCATCCCCTGCAGTGAACTGTCAAGTGTCCTGGCATCCCTGGGTGTGTCTTGGAGCATGAGGCTGTGCAGGTCTGTGTGAGCGTCCCTGTCACCTCCACCTGGGTGGTTCTGTGTGTTTGTCCCTTGAGTACTTGTTTCCTCTCCTGCCTTTGGAAGCTTTTCAGTGCTTGTGAAATCCTCTGGGAGATGGGAGATGGGGTCCAGAGCATTGAGGGATGGTGACTTTGTCCTGCATCTGACAGCCGTGGCCATCATCTGGGTACCTCTCCCTGTGTCACCTTGAAACTGCCCTGCCTTGTAGGAAACACACAACACCCTAAGACAGAGGACTAAAGGGAGCTTGAGATACTTCTACCCACACCCTTCACTTTTGGACTAGCGGACCTAGCCTAGGGGTCCACCCTATTATCAAGATTCCTGCAAAAGACCCTACTGTTGTTATCTAGTTTGAACATACTCTGTCTTGCATAAAATACTAGGAGAGTAACTACGCTGTGCCAGGCATAGACAGGGCATCCTAGAAATGGACCAGCTCCGGGCCCCACTTGTGGCTGAGTCAGGGCAGACAAAAGGAAAAGTAGCCCATAAAATATATGCACTACATTGGTGAAGTTGAGAGGAAGAGGGGGGCAGGACCTGGCAGGGAGAGCATTGAGAGAAGGTCTCTGCAGAGGTGACATTTAAGCCACTGTTTCCCTGCAGGCCCCATCACCTGCCCCTCCTCGCCTGTTCCAGCCTTGTACTTCTGAGCCAGCCTGACCTCTTGGCCCTTTGCTCAGCCTCTGGTCCAGGGAGCTTTCAAGCACAGGCTCACAGCTCTCACGTGTGTATCGATAGGGCTGAATGCTGTGAAGAGGTGGCTCGGGGGCTTCCTGAGAGCCATGAACTCCCCCTCTTTACCTGATCACTTTTATAAGGGAAGAAATAGGGCTTGGGGCCTTTATTACCCCTGCCTTTACAGAGGGGGCCACCATGAAGAGCACTAGGGGCTGGATGGCTTCTGTCCTGGGGACCTCATGGCCGGCAAGGAGTGCAAGTCCCGGGGAGCCGGACAGGCCAAGGCAGGGCCAGGAGCCTGTTGGCCATCAACAGTGGCAGGCAGGTGTCTGTCAGGGTGAAAACAGGGGCTGGCCTGGGCCTCCTGTGCCTGCTGGGCATGTGGCTGGGTGGGGGGACCTTGTAGAAACAGGAGGAAGGCAGGCCAAGGCTCTACTGCAGTACGGCCATATTCCATGGCTTTGGTCATGCTGAGCAGTCCACTGCCATTGACCATGGATGTCCTCAGCCCAGTATGGTAGGCTGTGTCATGATCCCCATTTCACAGATGTGGAAACTGAGGCTCATTGATGAAGCTGAAAGGCACTGGGCTGGCATTTCTCCCCTGGCAGTCTGACCTCAGAGACCTTCTAGTTCCAAACTAGACCTGGGCTGGGGGCTTAGTTTGTCATCTGTGGCTCGGGAGGATCGGGACAAGAAAGTCCTGTCCGAAGCCCATTCTTCAGTGGCAGACAATGGGGCTTTGGCCACTCGGGGCCCACCAGGCCAGCTCTGCCTCACCTGGGTGAGGAATTAGCTTGCTCCCCAGGGCTGAGAAGGAAAAGCTTCTCTGTGCCTAGGAGCAGGGACAAGACAGGCGAGATGGCAGGAGGAAGGCACCACTGCATCTCTATGCCTTGAAAGGGTTCCAAGTTTGCTGAGTTTAAAGGAAGGAAGGAAATGAGTTTCAAGTTGGAGAACTTACTGGGTGTCCAGCACCGCCGTGCTGCCCTCCAGCCTTGTGGCCCTGGCGGGGGGTGACATGAAAGGTGCCCACCGAAGGCAGAGCCGGCTCGCCAAGCCCTGGCTGGGGCAGCCCCGCCCTCTCCCACGTTAGAAGCCCCTTGGAAGCTCCCAGGTAAAACCCCCACTTCCTTTATCCCAGGCCTCTTTTTTGAGGTTTGGCTGCATTTTTGATCTTAACAAGTTTTTTTTTTTTTTTCTTTGTCATCTTTGCCAGGGCTTTTACAATGCGATTTCCTTTTATTTTAAAAACGGTAGCTTTCAAGCCTCGTCTCATCTTCGATTGTTTCATGTTTGCAGGTTTCTAGAAGGTTTGGGCTGGTCCCTGGGTGGGCAACTTCCCATCTGCTCCTTGCTCCGCACGCCTGCTCAGGAAGGCTGGGGCCTCAGCAGAGCAGCTCTGCACTTTGGTGCCTTGGGCCGGGCCAATGTGATGGAGAAAAATATGGGGCCCCCAGGCACTGGCCTTCCTCGAAGGCCCCCCTGTGTCCACCGGGAAGGCCAGTATGGAGTGGGAGCACACTGCCTGGGTTCTTGTCTCTAGCCTCAGGACTGGACACAGAATTGTATTCTTAAGCTTCGGTGACTGTTGTCATACAGGGCTGATAGTGATAGTACTAAAACATAATAGTGATAAGTACTGCATGAGTACTAAGTACAAGCGGCAGTAGTGTAAGACGATACCCAGAAAGGGTTTGTGCACTGCCTGACACAGAGCCAAGACTATGGGTAACGTGTAGGCAAGTAGGGTGAATGCTGGGTCTCCCACACCTCTGGGACCTGACCCTTATCTCTCTCATTTATTTATTTACTTATTGTTTACTTATTTATTTATTTTAGGAAAGGGTCTACAGTGTGTTCAGGGTCTCACTACTAGATCGGAATCATAGCGATCCGCCTGTTTATAGCCTCCCAGGAGCTGGGATTATAGGTGTGTGCCACCATGCCCAGTCTCAATTGCCATCTCAGATCTCCCTGGGGGTAGGATCAGTGTGGCAGGCCTGAGGATCGAACCCCTGGCCCCTGCATTTCCTTGTAGGCACTTTAATCCACTGAGCTATTTGGCCGGCCCTGACCCTTATCTCTTCAGCCAGCACCACAGGCTCACCTTCCCCCCACAGTGTGCTAGCCCTGTGGCATGGTCCTCTGGATGCCTCTGGGGCTTAGCTGACTCCAGTTCCTCTTTCCTGAGAGACCACGCCATCTCCTCATGCTGGAAGATGCTTCCATCCTGCCAGGCTCAGCTCAGTGACACCAATTCCGGGGCATCTTCCCTCGCCCCTCCCAAGGAAGAGTGAATCACACTGTCTTTCATGCCCATGAACATAGGTTTTATTTTCCTTCATCATGCAGCATATGCTAATGGGCTCTGCCTCTGGAACTGGAGAATTTTGGTCTAAATTTTATAGCTGCATTCTGGCAGATGCTAGCACTCCTATTTCCTATCTATATGGACATTTTAATCCCTCCAAGCCTCAGTTTCTTCTCCTGTGAATGGGTATGATTCCACTTCCCATAGCATAAACTCCACGACAGGAGCTCCTGCTTCTTCTTCCAGCTGCTTTCAGAATGAAAACACCAAGAGTGCTCAGTAGACACCTTTCCACCCAGGAAGCAATCTCTGAGTTCACAGAGTTCTCCACTACTTGCCACTCCTAGCAGGCTCAACATAGTAACGATATCATGCTTATTATCATTATTATTAAGAAACTCACTGGCACACTTATTGGTTTGCAGGTGTAGGCACCGAGTGGCTGCTGCATGTGCAACCTGAGCTTCTGCACAGCTGTTGGTCTTTATGTCTCACACACAGGTGCTGCGGCAGAATGATACCCTGTGACAGGCAGTGATGGGTTGGGGTTCCCTTGTTCATTTGCTCTGTGGCCCACAGCCTCAGCCTGCATGTGCCAGGCACCTGCCAACACCGCGCCCCTGGACTGCGTGCTGCCTGATTGCCTGACGCTCATCCCCCAGAGTTGTCCCAGTGTAGCTGCCCCTCAGCTCGTTGTTCCCCAGAAATCCGCAGTCTGTTCTCTGCTCTATTCTGCAAGTTTCCACTGTGGGCTCAGAAAATGCAAAGTATGTGTAACAGTTCCTTGTCACCTTCAGCCTCAGCTGTGTGAAGGTCTTGTCCCTGATTTTTCTTCTCTCGTTTTCTTATGGACCTTTATTTTCCCTGGAAATGAGACTGTAAGGCAGACACATTGTTTTGGTTCTCTTAAAGAACAACTTTCAAATGCTTCTTTTGATACTCATCTAAGCCCCTCAGCACCCCACAGCACTAGCTGGGGCCCTCAGGAGCACAGAAGGCCCTGTGCCCAAGGAGCCCACACCCCGAGACCCATACCTTTAGGTTAGGAACCCCTTTCCATAATCAGCTGGCTCCCCAGGTCCCACCTGACACTTGGCTGCTACTCTTCCCCATCTCCAGGCCTGTGTCTGCCCTGCCCATGGGACTTGAGCACTTTCCTCGTTAACTGGAGCAAACACCTTCTGCGTGCTTATCTTCCTTTTGGCAACCACATTCTCCCTTACTTGCAACTAACTTGGGCTTCTGGTGACAAGAACTTTATTCCTGACCTGAGGGGTGGAGCATGTGACCTAGAGCTGACCAATCAGGATATTTTATGTTCCTCTGAGGATATGATTAGTTCATGATTGCATGCGTAACCAAAGAGAATCCAATCAGCTCCAATTATGGCCAATCCATGGGCCAGAGAAAGGGCCTTCCCACTTTGGTTATGGAGTTAGGATAGGAGCTGGCTGCTGGCAGACTCTGAAGGGATTTGGAGGGATCCTGCTTATGAAGGAACTAGGAGATAAAAGAGAGTTCTATAAGTTGCTACATAGTACCCACTCATGTTACCATTGGGCTTTTCAGGGCATGAACCACAAATTCTGCATATGCGGGAGTGCATGCACTCACTGTCCCATACATACAAACACATATTTGCCTCCACCCCTTAAACCTGTTGGTACTAGATTCTATTCCCTTACAATAGAAACGTCTAACTGGAGGCCAGGGAGATAGCTTAGGGGCACAAGTGCCTGCCTAGAAAGTGTAAAATCCTAAGTTTGATCCCCAGTTCTGGAAAAAAAAAAAAAAAAAAAAACAAACCTAACCATTGGCTGGAGTCTCTGGTGGAAATGAAATTCAAAGCCTTGCAAGCCAGTGGGTAGGTGAAATGGCTCTAAGCTCCTTGCATAGTGGGATTCCAAGTCCAGCTTCATTTTTTTTTTTTTTTACAGATCACTCTTTGACTTCCCTGTTAACCTTGCCTGGCAGAGGAGGGGGCTTGCCTCCTTGCTTGAGCTGAGAAAGGGACAGCGCAGAGCAAGGAAGCCCAACAGGGGTTAGAGGGCACCTCCCATGGGTTTTTATGTTGTTTTGCCATTTATTTATTTACTTATTTACTTATCAGCAGATTTACCTTCTTAATTAGGTTTATTCAAGCAAATATATGTGGATTAGTTTTTAATCCTTGGGTTCATAGAAAGTGTGAGCAGGGTGGCCCAGGAGTGGGTGAGTTTGTTGTGGGAAACCCACAGAATGAGCGGGGTGCCTGTAGATATTGAGATGTGTCTGCACCTGAAAGGGGTGTTGGGTGAGCCCTTGCTTTGTCATTTGGTCTACAGTTATGAGTTATTAATTATGTCCTAGGTTTGGGGATACAGAAGTGAAGAGGACAGGCCCTTGTTGGTCTGAACTCCTTGGAGAAGAGAGAGACAAGGAGGTAGAAACAGTAGATCTGCAGATGACTGGCTCTGGAAGAGGCTGCGACCCCATCTGCAGAGGACCCTTCACCGCCAGCTTGGCAGATGGCACAGACTGCTAGAGTTTGGCTCTTGAATGTTCCCAAAGACCTGTGTGTTGCATGGCTTGGTCCCCAGCCCACAGCACCGTTGCGAAGTGGTGGAACCTTTAGGGGGTAAGGCCTGAGGGAAGGATGGGAGGTCACTGCAGGTGACCTCTGAAAGGCTACCCAGACCCCAGCCTCTCTTGGCTTCTTAGTCACTGTACAGCAAACAGTTTTTCTCCTGTACCATGCTGCCATGGCAGGCCCAGAACCACAGAGCCACGTGACCATGGACTGGAACTATCGAAATTGTGATCCAGAGACTGGGTATGATGGCCTGCACCTGTAATCCTAGTGCTTGGGAAGCTGAAAACAGGACCATCGCTATGAGTCCAATCTGTGTGTGAGACCCTGCAGATCCTGTACTAAATACATGGAAAAACAAAACAAAACAAAACTGTGAGCCAGAATAGACCTTTACTTCAGGTATCATCACAATAGTAGAAACCTGACTGGCATGAGGAAAGGTGCCGCAGTTGCCATTTGTTTATGTTCCACATTCCTGGGTCTAGCTCCTGAGAACTCCATCCCCTCCATGTCTAACCTACCCACTGTAGTCCACAATCCAAGAAGAGGTGTTGGGCCTCACGTAACAACCAATGCCTTCTGCTCCCAGCCACCCAAGTGTCCAGTTCAGAGTCCATCTTTCCTTGTGGAGGAGATCCTTGGGGTCCCTTTGAACCATAGGTCTCTTCACATATCCTGTGTTTCAAGCAGGAAGAGAGTGTCATTTTTTCCTCCCTGGAGGATCCTTGGCTCCAGAGTAAATATGTAATGGTGTGGGGTGTGGAGAATTATGGAAGGTGGTTGTGGAGGGGTCCCTGTAGGTGTGGTCAATACTCTTCTTCCCACTGTGGCTGTCCATACAGTAGACACATGCCCACCAAAGCCATGGCCTTCCCCAACCAGGGAAGGCCTGCTCTACTGTGGGGAGATGCTATACCTTGGCTAAGACCCATCCCATAGCTTACAGAGAGCTCCTTCTTAAAATTCTGTCTGGGTAGCCTTGAGGCACAGGCAACTTCTCCAGGGAGCAAACATTCTGGGAACACAGTGGAGGGTGAATGCTAATGTGGGGATGTGGTGTCACCACCACTGCCATGGGACCTTCTGATGTGCTGAGAACAAGGTGCTGGAAGATACTCAGACCTTCACAAGGCAGAAGGGAGTCTTTGGAGGTGAGACGCTTCCTAAGAAGACCATACTGGGACCAGCTGTCCCCATTTCACTTGCAAGCATGATGGCCAAGTGACCATGATAGGGTCCCACTGCACTTAGGAAGCTACCCGGAAATTAAAACGCAGTCTAGGTGGAGGGTGAGAGGCAGGGTGGTTATGGGTTATGGCCCACCTTCCCCTCCTGGATGAGTGTTTACACCTGCTAGTAAATTTAGGTGGTGAATTAAATGGGCTTTAGATGGCACCTGGAGAAGTTATGTCCTCTGCCTAATGGCTGTGCAGGCCATTGGCGGGGTGCTCCTGCTTCCTGGTCAAGGATGCCCCCTAGCCCAGGACCCTGGTACTTAGAAGCCTCAACCTTGACCAGGAGTACAGCATGAGCCATGGTTGCGACAGGGGCCAGGAAGAGAGGGGGCTTTTGCTGTTGTTACCGTCCCCTTCTACTTTCTTCCTCACCCTTGGCTTGCACATGTTTCCTGCCCATCAAGTGCACACTGCAGCAGAGCTGAGAAGGTCCTGGAAAGTTGCTGCATTAACCTTTCTCATTAGAGCTCCTGGGAAAACTGAGGTCCCTGGTTTGGAAGGAAGTTGGGCTCTGGCCAGAGTGGGTAGAACACACTAGACTGGAGTGGCTTTCAGCCCTTGCTGGGCACTAGTGTCTTCTGGACAGCTCTGGACTGAAAGGACTCTACCTGGGGTTACTGCCCTCACCAGTGAGACTGCGGCTGGCCGTGGTGTGGCTCACGCACGAGCCCTTGAGCGCCTGACTCCAAGGCACGCTGGGCTTTCACCAGCTGAGAAGCACACAGTGGTTTATGGGAGAGCTTGGCCTGAATTGATTCTGTTGCTGTTGTGATCCATGCCCACCAGGCCAAGGAGCCTGAAGCAGGTGCAGAATCCAGTGGAAGCCCACAGCCCACAGTGTCTTTAGAGGTGGAGACCAGGTGTCTCATTACCTCATAGGCAGCAGTGCTTCAAGGGTGCCAAGCCAGGCTGAGAGAGGCCTTGCATGGGCCACCTGGTAGGTGGTGCATAGGCCTGTGAGTTACATGAGACAAGCCTGGGAAACCTGGAGAGCCCCAAAATAATCAGATGACAAACCCAGCTGCCAAAGCCTAGAACCTTGTCCCTCTCTGCCCTGTGCTTAATCCTTTGTTACCAAGCTGAGCGGGCCTGTCTGACTTTCCCTTTAAAGGCACTCTATTCAAGGGCACTTCCAGACTGTCCTGCTGGTAGACTGCTATTGGCCCTGTCCCCTGTCTTGTCCAATCTTAAGCCAATTACTCCTTAGGCTCTTGGAGCAGCTGTGATTGGCTGAGAGCCAATGGGCACCCATCCTCTGAGACTGGGGCTGGGCTGGGCCATCACTCAGTACCAGGCTCTGCTGAGGGGAGTGAATAACCACAAAATTTCCATTCTTACTTCTGTACACTTACATTTGTTTCCCAAAGCTAAATAATCATGTTTGGTGGCTGAAGGGGACAAAATATATTCTCTCACAGTTCTGAAGGACAGAAGTCTGAAATCAAGGTGCCAGCAGGGCTGTGCTATCCCTTTAGGCTCCAGGGAGCAATCCATGCTTCTTTTGTCTCTTCTAGCTTCTGGGGTTCCAAGTGGTCCCTGGTTGTGGCCACGCGGCTCTCATCTCTGCCTCAGGGGTCACATTACCCCTTCCATTTCTCTTTATGTCTCCTCCTTCTGTGAGTCTCTTATAAGGACATTTGTTACAAGGTTAAGGGCAGCCTTGGATGATTTCAAGATCTTCAGTTTTATTACATCTGCAGAAACGTCTTTTCCAAATAAAGTCATAGCCATAGATTCTAGGGGTTGGCACCTGTTATGGTTTGTGCATAGATGTCCCCCCAAAGCCTCATGCAGTCTTGGGGCTGCTTCTGGAATTTGTAATTGATTATTGTGGAAATAGGTGCTGCCCCTCCCCTGGGGCAGGTGATCTGCATTTCAGTGTAAGGTAGGAAGAGAAGTTAGTGGCTTGAGCAGCTGCTAGCTCTCTCCCAGTACTTTTGGTCTCTGCCCGCTGCCATGGAAGGTTGCCCTCTGCCATGTGCCAGTTGAGTAAGGACTGAAACCTCCAGTAACTGTGAGCTAAATAAACCTTTCTTTCCCTCGTTTTGAGGGTCGGGTGTTTGTCTCAGCAACAAGAGAAGAGTAACTAAGACAGCACCATTCAACACAATTCAATATTTATACCCTGTCCACTATAGCAAAGGTGCTACAGAGACTGAGCTCACCACTAAAACACCTGAGCTTCAAACAGCAGGGACCACATGAGATTCAACCAGCAGGGCTGCTGCCCTGGTGATGTGGAGCTTGAGTGTAGAAGTTGCCTCTGCATTGGGGTTTACGGCTAGCCCTCTCTCTCTTGCACTTTCCCCACTGTCCCATTTGGTCTCAACTACCTGAGTTTTCTGTGATGGCAGAATTCACTCATTGTGCTTCTCCCGACATCTGAGAGCCGCCAGCAGCCTGCCCAGCATTGAAAAGGAAAAAGTTTCTGGAAGACCCACCTGGGGCTGGAAGCCTTGAAGTTGCTGTGGGTCTGGGGCTTGCAAAGGGAAGCTGAGCCTGAGGAGGGCTGCTTGGGGGCAGGGGATTGGCCCTGCAGGCCAGAGATGGAGTCCTGAGGGGCCAGATCTGGGGGGCCCTGGGTGGGGTGGCAAGTATGGGGAGTGGGTGATGTGAACTACCCACCTGGAGAACCTGTGTCCTATAGAGCCCCAAGCAGGGAGCCCCCATTGCTGCCTTTCCTAAGCCCCCAGGCCTGAAAGCCAGCAGCCCATGGAGAATAAAACAGCCTGGGCAAAAAGGCTCCAAGGCAGTTCAAAGACAGAGAGAGACTGAGGATGAAGTTTTCAAGCTGCATCCGAGGGGAGGGCTTTTCATCCGCCAGCCTTTGAATTGGGAATCAAGGCGGGCAAAGTTACTACCAGGTTAAAGTTTAAATGGCACAGAAAGGGGAGACAGGAAGATGAAACGCCGGCCGTCTGGCCAGGGGAACAAAGCCGGAGCCCAGCCTGGGCACCTGGCCGCAGAGGCGCTGAGCATGGCAGTCCCAGCTGGGAGGGGCTGTGCAACCATTGTTCCTCGGAAGAAGGAAAGTAATTGAAAGGAAAGGTAAGCCAAGGAGAGGCAGCTGGAGCGTGTGACTGCCTGGATCGTTAGAAAATAATTTAAAGGGAACAGGCCCATCAAGCAGTGTCTCTTATGGAAATGCCATCACAGAAGAGAAAGGAAGGGGAGGGTGGGGAAGCCTTTTCATTCTTTGAAAAGAGAGGTTTTTTTTTTTTTTTTTTTTTTTTTTTTCCCCTCAATAAGTACAGACCAGAGTATCATTTGAAATCTAGTCATTTTGCAAACTTGCTTCATTTACAAACTGCCTGGGCTGGGGGTGCTTCCTAGGATCTTGGGGGCTGGGCAGCCTCGAGTTTGGATGGACTTCAGGCTGCATGCCCACAGACTTTTCACTGTGAGCTGGGGTTCTCTGCTCCCCAGGTAGCCCAGCCAGAATTTTTCTGCTTTCCCAGCAGTGCTCACCTATAAGTTGCTCCAGGTGCACTGTGACTTGACTAGCTGCCACCTGGGGCTTTGAGGTCTTCAGGATCCAGTTGGAGGAGAGTCAGCGTTCTTCCCCAGAGCTCTTTCCACTCAGCCCTTTCTAGAAGCTTCTGGGACCCCATGTTGACTAGATGCAAGGGAGAAATCCTTTCTAAGGCTTTAGTCTTCTGCAGGCAAACATGTTCAAAAAATGCTTGACATTAATAAAACGCCTACTATGCACACAGTCTGGTGAACAAAACATATAGCCCTAAATGTGGGAGCCTATCAACTAATTAAGGATATAGACACATAAAGAAACAATAATAAGATGCATAATTGTAACAATGTAAGCAGTGTGGCCATGGGGGCTTACATTTTCCTGATACACTGACTTCTTAATGTCATAAAATAACCTTACTGGCCTAAAAACTACCTTGCCTACTTTGTTTTGATTACTGTTAGCGTGGTATATGTTTACCCAACCTTTTACTTTTTTTTTTTTGGATTTTAGGGAAGGGTCTACAGGGTGTTCAGGGTCTCACTACTAGATGGGACTCATAGTGATCTGCCTGTTTACAGTCTCCCAAGAGTTGGCATTACAGGGGAGCATCACCACGCCCAGTCTCAGTTATCATCTCAGTGTGCTCTGGGTGTGGGGCTGGTAAGGCAGGCCTGGGGATGAACTGCAAGCCCCAGCACTTCCTTGCAGGAGCTTTAATTAGCTAAGCTATTTGGCTGCACTCCCCCCACCCCCCCACAACCTTTTACTTTTAACCTTATTTGTAGTTTGCACTTAAAATGAAATCCTTAGGGTCCGGGGAGATAGCTCAGGGGCACAAGTGCCTTCCTGGCAAGTGTAAGGTCCTGAGTTTGATCCCCAGTTCTGAAAAAAAAGAAAAAAGAAAAAAAAAAAAAAAAAAGAAAGAAATCCTTAGGCCTGTCAGTGGCTGGAAAGGAATCTGTACTCCTGTACTCTGCTTCACTTAAATAGTTTTTCTTCATTAGCATAGAATTATAGTTGGCAGGTTTTTTTTTTTTTTCAATAGTTTAAAGATCATGTTCTTCTATTTTCTTTATTTCTTGTGGTTGAAGTTCATTGAGCATCTTGGATCTGGAAGTTCATAGTTCTCATAAAATTTGGAAAACTTTGGCTACTATTACTTCAAATGTGTTTCTTGCCTCCTTCCCTCTACAAAAGCCCTGTTACATGCACGTTAAGCCATCAGGGAAGACTGTAGGTGGGGGCATGTGAGCCGATTTGTGAGGATTGATTAGCTGTTAGGAGGGGCTTCCACTTCCAGGCTAGGTGGAATAACATGGACCAGATTTACCTTACCACCTGAAACAGTGGAACAATTGGACAATACAGTGGTTTTCTGGATGCTAGACACGAAGAGATAATGGACAGTGTTCTTAGAGAAGTGAGATTCTAATCAGGCGAGCCCTGTGATTCCCCAGTTTTCTGCCTGGACAGAGCTTCCAAGCCACATCACAGGGAAGAGACCAGGGAAAAGACTGGCAAAGGAGTCAGACGAGACAGAGCTGAGAGAGGCAGGAGACCAACATGGCAGAAACAAGTAGGAGAGAGGGTCTCAGAGAAGAGAGAACTCTGGAGGATCAGGGCAGTGTCCAGCAGAATCAGTCAGCAGACACAAGCCAGTAAAAAAAAATAAATAAATAAAATACCTGAGACTCAGGAATGAACCACTAGAAAGAGTAGAGTGATGGGAACCTAGTGGTCACATAGGGCTGCTAGTGGTACCTGTTCCCACCAGCTGGAATGGAAAACCTAGTAATCCAGTCGCTTTCTTTTTGTCTCTCATGTCCTGGCCAAAGAGCCACAGGTGTTGCTCCCTGCCACATGTGCTGCGTCACCACAAGCCCAGAGGGAACAGGCTCAATGCCTCACAGGCTGAAGCTTCCACATTGGTATGCCAAAACAGACTTGGCATTTTTATAACATGATATTACAGAAACCTGTTAAGGTCATGAAACTGACTAACACAAAGGTCTTGCCTCAGTAGTAGCCAATCATTAGTCTAAGACTGAGCACCACTCCAATCCTGCTTGGCATCTTAGAAATCAGACACCAAACAATCCAGTTGCTCCCAGGTACTCGAAGTTCATGCAGAGTGAACTCAAGGATGTGTAGAGGCATACAAAAATACCCAGCACCCAGAAAGATAAAATTCATCATGTCTGGCATCCATGTCCATGTTAGCAAGTATGGAAAGAAGCAGGAAAATATGGCCCATGAGTAAGAAAAATTTCTGTCAATCAACATCGACCAAGAGCAAATGTAGATGTTGGAATAAGCAGGTAAAGATATCAAAAGAGTTATGACTATGTTATATGTGTTTAAAAAGTTACTTAGACCACATGCTGCCCGGGCACTGAGCTGGCAACCAAGACCAGGTATGGCGGCGGCACATGCTCGTAATCCCAGAACTGGGTAGGCTGAAAACAGGAAGATCACTATAGTTCGAGCTGTGTAGTGAAACCTTGTACAAGTAAATAAATAAATAGATAGATAAATAAATAAATAATAAAATTTCAAAAAAGAAAAAAGAAAAGAGGCAGGAAAATACATCTGAAGAAACAGTAGTCAAAAATTTCTAATTTATGTGAGAACAGTGTAGGTACAGATTCAAGATGTTCAATCAACTTCAACCACAAGACATGAATAAAGTAGTAGAACATGATCTTTAAAATACTGAAAGAATTGTGAAGTATAATTCTACAACTAGTGAAAAAAATTTACATTAAAGCAGAGTACAGATTTCTTTCTGGACAATAAAAAGCCTAAGGACTTCATTTAATTAATTAATGCAGCCTCCCCAGTGCTGATATTACATGCATGTGCCACCACATCCGGTTTTGGTGGCCAGCATGGCATGTCTGGGGTTCTGGGGTCAGCATGGTATATGTTACCAGGGCTCAAACCTGGGGTCCTTGCACTTGTCAGGTAGGTGCTTAGACCACGGAGCTATCACCCCAGCCCTAAGAACTTAATTTTAAATGCAGTAACAAATAAGGTAAAACATAAAAGAACAGGTAAACTATACCATGGCAACAGTGATAAAAAATAAATAAATAAAAGCAGACAAGGAGTTTTCAGACCAGAGAATATTACTAGAATAAAAATTTTATTTTATGATAATCAAAAGGCCAATTAGAAAGGGAAAATATGATAATCCCAGTTTAACAGAACTTCAAAATGTGAAGAAAAAATCCATAAGGCAGTAGGGTAAGTAAATCTATAAGTATCATGAGATACTTCAACAACTATCTCTCAGTAATTAATAGAATATATTATAAAAAACTAGAACACCACTATCAATCAACTTGATCTAGTTCACATTTGCAGAATATTTTACCCTATAGCAGCAGAGCACCCATTCTTTACAAGGGCATGTGAAACTTTGGCCAAGAAAGACCACATGTGAGGTCATAAGTCTCAATAAGTTCAAAAAAGATTTAAATCATAAAGTCTGTTCTCTGACTACAATAAAATTCAATTAGGAAGGAATAACAGAAAAGACCTTGGAAAAGTCTCTAAATATTCTGAAGTAAAATGACACACTTTTATGTAATCCATGGTTCAAAGAAGAAATCAAAAGAGAAAAATTGAAAGTATCTTTTATTGAGTGAACATGATGGTACACTCTATCAAAATTTGTGAGATATTTCTAACATAGGACTTGTACGAAAATTTATAGTACTAAATGCCTCTATTAGAAAAGGAAAAACATCCCAAACCTACGACCTCATTTTTTTACCTTAAAAACTTTAAATGGAAGAGCAAATTATACTCAAAGTATCATAATACATGAAATAATAAAAGATCAGAGTAGAAATCAATGAAGTAGAAAATAGAAAAAAATAATTTTAAAAATTAATGAAAATCAATGAAAAATTAGTTTTTAGAAATCAGTAAAAATTGTAATTTCTTCCTCACACAGAAAACTGTAAGTAGGAGCTGGGGAGATGGCTCCGAGGCACAAGTGCCTGCTGGGCAAGTGCAAGGTCGTGAGTTTGAACCCCAGTCCCACCAAAAAAAAAAAAAAAAGAAAACTGTAAGTCAAGGCATTTTCATTTGTGAATTCAATAAACATTTTGAAAGAACTAATATCAATTCTGTTAATGTTCTTCCAGAAGACTGAAGGGGAAATATTCTCACATCATCCAATGAGGCTTCCATTGCTTGATATCAAAGCCAAGCAGAAGCATTACAAGAAAATAAGGCAAAAAACCAACATGCTGCATGAACAGAGATATAAAATTCTTTAAAACAAGTTTAGGAAATTGAATCCAATGATACATGAAAAACAAAGTATATCATGACAAAGGTTTATTATATTGACATACCAGGGAAAAATATGATCACCTTAATGGACACAGAAAGAGTATTTAATAAAGTTCAATATGCATTCTTGATTTTTAAAAATCTAAGCACATGAGAATTAGAAAGTGTTATGTGGAGTGTAGCCTAATGCAAAGGAGTAGAAAGGGTCTTGTCTAACCTGAATATCTATAGGCAATATCACACTGAGTGATAACAGAAGATTGAATGCATTCTTCCTAAGATCAGAAATAAGACAAGGATCTTAATTCTCACTGCTTCTATTCAATACCATTCTGGAAGCTATAGCCAGAAAATAAGAAACAACAGTAATAAAAGAGTAAAGAAAACGAAAAACTAAGAGTATTTTGTTCACAAATGACATGGTTGTCTATATAGGAATATATAAAATTGAATCTAGCAACTGCTAGAACTAACAGATGTTTGGTAGGGTAGCAAATTACACATGATTAATACACAGAATCAGTTATGTTTCTGTATACTAGTGAGGAGCAATCCAAAATGATAAATATCATTTATAATAATATAGGACATTAAATGCTTAGAGACCAATCTGAGAGGATGTGCAAGATCTGTATACTGAACACTATGGAACATTGCTGACAGAAATTAAAGAAGATCTGAGTAGGCAGAGCCATGACTTGTCCATCATGGGTCTAAGCACTCAGAGCATGAAGGTGTCAGTTCTTCCCACGTTTGTTAATGGATTTAAAACAATCTCAATCAAAACTGCTGCAGGCATTTGATTGAAGATTTCCAAATTCATTTGGAAATGCAAAAGGGAATAGTAGGGGCTGGGGAGATAGCTCCAAGGCACAAGTGCCTGCTGGGCAAGTGCAAGGTCGTGAGTTCGAACCCTGGTCCCACAAAAAAAAAAAAAAAAAAAAAAAAAAAAAAAAAAAAAAAAAAAAAAAAAAAAAAAAAAAACAAAAAAAAGAAATAAAAAAAAAAAAAAAAAAAAAAAAAAAAAAAAA
>PVJA010037061.1:0-20649 GCA_004027025.1 Myocastor coypus
GTATCTTCCAGGGTCAAATCCCCTCAGGATTAAATTTGAGACCATAGACAGTACTTTGCAGAACTGTTGTTAGTGTTAGCCTTCGGAATGAGTCACGGCCATTGCTTGGCCATTTTGCTTTCTGTGAAAGCCTGAGAGAATGTTTTTCTCTGGGTGACTCTCCTTAGACACACTGTAGTTCATTTATCCCTTTCCTCTGAGGTCCCATGGACATTATTTTTTTTTTTTTTTAATCAAAAGGAAAGAGCTGGAAATATAGCTCAACGGTAAAGACCCTAGATTCTACAGTGAGTGAGACTGTAGGTTCAATTCCCAGCACCACAAAAAATAAAATAAAACACTAAAATGAAGATATTTTAGGACACATCATAATTATATGAAATTCAAATTGCACTGTACATTATTGGAAAATGGCCACATCAATTTGTTTATGTAGTATCTCTGATTAGGATAGCAGATACACATTTGTAAGAGAAATCAAATGGTCTTTAAAAACTAAAATATTTATTATCTTGCCCTTTGAAGAAAAATTTGCCTATGTCTATGCCAGCTAATTTTTTTCCAGGTCAATATATCTTTTCTTTAAATAGGAAATAACAATGTGGCATTTTCAAAAACATGTGAGTAATACAGTCCCAATAACTGATACAGTGCATATTGTTGTCCTCATAGTAGTTATACAGAGCACAGGATGGAGACATGATAATTTTTAAAATCATTATTATTATTATTATTATTATTATTATTATTATTATTATTATTATTTGGTCTTTTTGAGACAGGGTCTCACTATGCAGTTCAGGCTGGCCTTGAGCTCACTTTTGTAGCCCAGGCTGGTCTCAAACTTGCACCAATCCTCCTGCCTCAGCCTTTAATCATTGTTGATACAAAAAAATTTCTTCTGATTGAACTAAGAGAAAGTAATTGTATACATATTCCAGGATTCCATAATTGCAATGGATTACTGACAGAACTGGCAATGTTGGAAGCTGTTCATTTAAGCCTTTTACAGCTCAGCATACTAATCTAGTTTTATGTTTTATGCCTTATCGTTAAACTTTTCTGCTGGGTGATTAAGGGCAAATTAAAGCAAGACCTGTATAACAAAACATGTAATTTTTGTATCTCCCAAGGTCAGTCAAACCCCCTCAGGATTTACTTTGAAGCCATGTACAGTGCTTTGTAGAACTGTTGTCAGTGTCAGCCGTCTGGATGAGTCACAGCCATTGCTTGACCAGTTTACTCTCTGTGAAAGCCCGAGAGAATGTTTTCTCTCTAGATGACTCTCCTTAGGCACAGTATACATCGTCAATCCCTTTCCTCTGTGGTCCCATAATCTCCTTGAACAGAAAATTTGGGAAATCACTGAGTTATAGGATGTTACAGCCCAGGTTCTCTTATGTCTTGAGTCCTCACGGACCTTGAAGGGTTATGGACAAAATATTTGCAATCCTTGAAGCCCTTCTTTTTCTCTAATTTTTGATCTGTAAACTTACATTCTTAACCCTCCAGAAGAGAAGTTTCATGGTAATATTACTCTATAACATAGGTACTTTAGCTTAACATCATTGTCTTTATGAATATCAAACATCTTGCACTTAACTTGGAATCAGTATTTTCCATCAACCATTGATATCCTAATAAATTTCTATGCAATGTAATAAAAAGTTACACATTTTTACACAGACATTTAGAAATCTAAGCATATACAAAATTATAGCTGGTCAATTCTATGGTATTTTTCGTAGTCTCTTACTCTCATTTAATACCATTTTTTGTTTTCTTGAAAACCAATCATTTACTTGCAATAGAGTATAGCAGTAACTCAAATTAAGTTAGAAGCAGCACAAATCTAAAAGACAAGAATGACAGGCATTCCAAGCATAATCTTAGTGTTACCCATTGCTATCCTCAGTGTGAAAAACCTCTAGTGGTTCTTAGGACCATTATCTAATTCATCCTGTGTATGTAAGTGCATGGTTTTGCCCCTGCCATGTTTCCTATCTTTTCTGTTTGCAGTCACTTCATTGTTTAACATTTAAGTCCTTGGTTTCCATTCAGCTGTGTTATGCCTTTACATTTTTATTTCTTCTTTGAGTTCTTTTTTTTTTTAAAGTATAACATTCAATTTATTATTTTTCTCAAGAGTTTTCTTCAGTCCATTCAGACCCAGCTCCTTACATGGGCTTTGCGGGAGGTTGTGGGGCAGCACCAGCAGGTCTAAATCGGAGTGGAGGTGTTCGGTCCTTGTGGGCTTCACAAGATCGATTTCTGACCACTTTGCTGTGAATGGCACAACTGACACAGTAATGCAGCTTCCGCTTGGGGAGCACATGACTGTCGAAGACACTCACTTTGGAAATGTCCCTGACGGCGGTAGCCTCCACTATGTTCTGAATGACAAACTTCTTAATGGCTTTATCCTTGGGTATGCGCTGGGTGCAGTTCGTGCAGTGAATAGGTTACACATGACTGCAGCCCTTTTTGGCACAAGCGTTGTTCCTTCTTTTTTTTGTCATCTTGGAAAGGAAGGCCCAAAAGAGCTCCTTTTGAGTTCTTATAGTAGGGAGATTATATGATATTTACACGTGTAAGTCTGGTTTATTTCACTTACGAATATATGTTCAAGATACATACACTTATATACCAAGTCTTGTAGTTTATCATTCTTTATAGCTTAGTAATACTCCATTGTATAAAAATACCACATCTGTTTCAACCATTCTTCAGATGATGGACATTTTGGTTGTTTCCAAGATTTGGCTATCACAAATTATGCTTATGTCAGATAACTTAAAAAAACAGAAAAAAATTAAGTTGCTATTTTTCTTTTAAGGTAAATAAGCTTGAAACATGTAGATTCAAGGGATGCACATACAATGTGAGAACTTCCAGGTTATGGTTTTAACATACAATAACTTGTTTTAAACAATTAAGAACTTTTTAATAAGAAGTAATAGTTAAGTATAAAAATAGAATACAAGTAAATGCTTAAAATTCTTATAGTTTGCCCAATGATGGCAGCAATGTAAAGAGCATAGGGAGTCTATAAATTTGGAGTTGATATACAGTAGCAATTGATTCTGGGTAGGGGAAATAGGAAGTTTATTGGAAAAGGGGATCTTGCATACTTCTCAATTTGAGAGAAGAGTGAGACATCATAACTTTTGGAAAGACAGGAAGCTAGGGAGCTCTAGGTCCTTGGAGTGGGGGAATTGGGGGCCTGCTCTTGGGGCACATCTATGAGACATCAAGATCCTTCTGTTGAAGTTTCAAATCTGGGGAAGAAACATTGATGGCAGCAGTTTATGACCCTATAGTCAAGAGACGGAACTGTGTTAGCAGTAGCTTCACTGGAATCCCAGGAGTGGAACAGAGAAGGAACAGAGAAGTGCTAACAAGGAGGAAGGGATGTCAGGCAGATGAACAGCAAGAAATGTGCTCACAGGATGCTGGCTGGGAAATACTTCCATCCCATCTTCACCACCACGTGGATGAACATTAGTCGTTATTCTACACAGCTTCTGTTAGAGGTGCCTTTATTATACTGCATATTTGTGTAAAAGGAAAGGGCACAGTTAACCCTGTCTGCCATAAAATTATTCACTGGCCGAAGAAATGAAATTTTTAACTCCAGAATAATTTTTTACTTATTTTCTGAGGATCAAGTTAAAATATAATATTATATCCAGGCACATTTTCTTATACCAGTCATCCCAGCTACTTGGAAGGCTGAAATAGGAGGATCACATGTTTAAGACTAGCATGAGCAACTTACTGAAACCCTATCTCAAGCTCTGAATTTAAAAATAATTTAAAAGCTTGGGGTAGGGCCCGGTGGGATGGCTCAGTGGTCTAAAGCGCCTGCTTTGGAAAGCTTGGGCAGCTTCAGGGACGGCGGTTCGATCCTGGGCACCACATGCTGCACCAGCCCTGCCCTCGGGACAGGCTGAACCGGCCATAAAAATGAGTGAATAAACAAAGGTTCTGAAACAAGAAAATAAATAAATTAATTAAAAAAAAAAAAGCTTGGGGTATAGATCAGTGACAGAGTAATGCTGAATTTGATCACAAAAGATACCACAAAAATTAAAATACCACAAAAAAGAAAGAAGGAAAGAAGGAAAAAAGTCATAATTGTGTGACTGCCATTACCACTTCTCTACAACATGGTGCTAGAGGTTTCAACCAGTGAAATAATATGAAGAAAAATATAAGACATAGGATTGAAAAGGAGAAATATACATCATTTGTTATAAGTGATGTATATGTCTCTCAGTTATAATTAGTAAGTTAATTCAGTATGTCATTGGACAAAGGTTACTGTACCAAATTTTATGTTTATTCCTATACCAGGAACAAAACAGCAAAAAAAAACCCCACAAAATATTTAAAATGATACCATTTTAAATTGCATAATAAACATTTAAAATGTAGGAATAAGTGTAGTACAAATGTGCACTTTCCTCCAATTATCTATTCATGAATGTATCCCAATGAAAATCCCAGAAAAACTACTTTCGGTGCGGAGGTTCAAACCTAAAACTTCACAGGTGCCAGGCAAGCCCTAGACCCCTGCAGCTACACCCCCTGGCCCCTGAACTGAAGACTTTTTGTAATGATTGATACATTGGGTCAATTTGAGAAGTTTAGAAATGTAACTAAGCCTTTCAGCAGGGGGCTAGGTCCTCACTTTTTGGTATCACCATCTTGTGTAAGAGGAGGGCACAGAGAAGGGGAGAGTGCTACACTGACCGTGGTGGGGTAGCCTGTTTGCAATATAAAGAGAGGAAAAGAGGCTTGATCTCCTCTGCCTTTTTTTTTTCTTTGCTCTTATTGCTTTTGCTATCTTCTGCCACCTGGAAGTGAATGGTGAGGGGCACCATACCACCCTGCCTTGGAGCCACAACTGCAAGCTAAATAAACCCTCCACAATTACAAGCTAAATAAACCTTTCCTTCCTTAATTTTCAGTGTTGGTTGTTTTGTTCCAGCAACAAAAGAAACATAACTAACACAACTTTTTATTGGGAGACTAGTTGGCTTGACAAGATGATTCTAAACTTTGTAAGGAAGTGAAAAGGTTGAAAAATGGCTGAGGTATGCCGGGCGTGGTGGCTCACGCCTGTAATCCCAGCACTCGGGAGGCTGAGGCAGGAGGATTGGTGCGAGTTCTAGACCAGCCTGGGCTACAAAAGTGAGCTCAAGGCCAGCCTCAACTGCACAGCAAGACCCTGTCTCAAAAAGACAAAAAAAAAAAAAAAAAAAAAAATGGCTGAGGTAATTTTGAAGAAGAAAAACAAAACAGGAGTAGCTATGCCACCAGCTTTGAAATCTGCTAGCGTGAACAACTGTCCTCATTTGCCAAGAACTGAGAGATTTCTTAGGAGGCAGCACTTTTCACTTTTAAAAAGTCCTAAGCATGCCCTGCCCTCAGGGCAGGCTGAGCTGGCCATAAAAATAAATAAACAAACGAATAAAGGTTCTGAAACAAGAAAAAAAATTAAAAAAAAAATTCCTAAGCAAATTAGGACAAATTAGTACTCTGAAAATGTATTATAGAAATATAATAGGACAGAGAGCAGGACATCAGGCTTCTGATCGGGAGCTTTCTTTTTGGTAACGAGGGAAGAGTGGTGACTACCCGGCGCAGAAGCCGCATCAGGTTTAAAAATGGGTGATGTTAAGAAAGGCAAGAAAATTTTTGTACAGAAATGTGCACAGTGCCACACTGTTGAGAAGAGAGGCAAGCACAAGACCGGGCCAAATCTCCATGGACTCTTTGGACGGAAGACAGGTCAGGCTGCTGGATTCTCTTACACAGATGCCAACAAGAACAAAGGTATCACCTGGGGAGAGGATACATTGACGGAGCATTTGGAGAATCCCAAGAAATACATCCCTGGAACAAAAATGATCTTTGCTGGCATCAAGAAGAAGGGAGAAAGGGTAGACTTAATAGCTTACCTCAAAAAGGCTACTAATGAGTAATAGTCACTGCCTTATTTATTACAGAACAGAAATGTCTCATGGCTTTTATATGTGTACCATAATTTAATAGCTCTCATACACCAGAACTCAGATCATGAGTGACTGACAGAATATTTTTGTTGGACAGTCCTGATTTAAATAAAATTGGCTTGTAGTTAAAAATGGATATCTTTTTTTCAAGTTTTCATAGTAATTCCAGTTCAGTAAATACTATCACTGATTTCCCTTCTAAATATGTGGTTGAACTTGATTAGTATGTTCAACTTTCCACAAAGATTGAAGATGTCATTTGAAAACTATTGAAGGTTGGTTTTATATTTATATAACTGGCTATGTGAATATGTTTAAATGCTGGGAGAATGTTTCACTGTCTCAAAACTAAGCAAGATTCTCCTGTTTCAGTTTGTGTTTATTAGCCTGTTAAAGGGAGTGGTTGAAGACAAGAACACTATATCTGTGTTTTTGGTCTTGACTATGACAATTTAATTAGAATTCACTGTATCTAAAAAGTGCTGCCGGGCCTGGTGGCTTGGCTCAGTGGTCTAAAGTGCCTTCTTGGGAAAGCTTGGGTGGCTTCAGGGACCACAGTTCAATCCCCGGCACCACATGCTGCGCCAGCCCTGCCCTCAGGGCGGTCTGAGCCAGCCATAAAAATGAGTGAATAAACAACAAAGGTTCTGAAACAAGAAAAAAATAAAATAAAATAAAATAAAAATAAAAAATAAAAAGTGCTGTCTTTTACTTACTGAAAGGCATTTTAGTGTGGTGTATGTATAATACTAAATAAAGAATATTTAACATTAAAAAAAAATAATAGGACAATGTGATGTTGGTAGAAATATAAGCAAATAAACCAATAAATGAAAGAGAATGGCATTGACTGCACCAGGTTTTTCAAATGTAATTTACGTGGGGACTCTGGACGCCATTTGGCCTAGCTGTCCATCACTCTGTTCATGTTCTTCTGCAAACAGCCCAGCCACTGTGTCTAGGCTTTTAAGTTTTTCCTCACTCTCCTCTTTTTCTGTCTTTCTTTCCTTTATCTTTTTATTTTATTTTATTCTGTTGTATTTTTGGACCAGAAACCAAACTTATGATCTCACAGTTGCCAGGCAGGCACTGTGCTTCTGCGCTATATCTTGGCCCTCCTCACCCTCTCTTTAGCTGATTGCTCACAAGTAGATGCCTCACTCAAGCCAGGTGCAGTGGATGCAGTTGGTGTTCTGCCCAAGCCTTCTTGACTGCTGCTGTGAAGGTCAGCTGCTAACAGGTCTCTACTGATATTTCCTATTGAATTGCTTTGCCCCCAAATGCTTGAGAAGTTATGTCCTCTCCCTGGAAGTGGCCCACATCATTTCTTTGGGGAGGGGCATACTACACTACCATTCACTCTCCACATCCCACCTGTGGATCAGGTTGAAACTAGGCTTGTTTAGCTCTGTCTCCTGCACGCCCCCACTTCTCCACTTGTACCAGAATCCCTCTGCCTTTAGGGAACTGAGCTAAGTCACTGAGCCTATAACACCAGCTTATCCCAAAGAACAGAAAACTGAGGCACACTGAGTCAGACTCATGAGGGCTGTAACACAGTCATAAGCCTCTGCGCTGGGTTTCTTGGTGAACTGTCATTATTCAGCTATCAGCTATCAGTTTGAGTTCAGAAATCTCATGGGAGCTTCCCAATAATCCCCTTTTCTGTTTAAGCCAGATAAAGTCCATTTCTCTTCCCTGAAACCGATATAATCATGACTAATGCAATGGCTGGTCCAGGCCTGACCTAACACGGCTTTGGAAATACAATCCAACGCTTTGTGAGATAACATCAGTTGGAGCCCTGAGGAGAAAATTAATTGATTACCCTTCCTATTTCATTGGCATCAGAAACTGAAAGTGTGGCTGGAAATACTGCCCATCTTCTAACCCTCCAGGAATTTACTTTGCTAGAACTTTAATTTGTTACCTAGGGCCATGTTTCTCTGAAAACTTTTAGAGTCACCAGAGGCAAGAAGGACTAAATTCCTTGCAGTGGTCATTATCCTCTCTGATCTTTGCTTCCTTCTAGGTCCAGGAAGTCTCTCGCATCTCTGTCCTTCCTGTCCCTAAGGTGCGTTTTCTGCATTCTATCACTTCCAGTCTGTTCTTGCAGAAGCAGTGTATTTCTGAGACACCATGAAATACTTGAGCTTATGTGCTTGACTTATTTCATTTGATATTATGGTGTCAAGATGTATCCACTTTCCTACAAATGACTCAAATTTATCCTTTGTTATGGCAGAATAGTCATCTACTGGGTGTAAATACCACATTTTCTTCTTTCTTTTCTACTTTATTTTTATTTTAATTGTTTAGTAACAGGGATAGAACTCAGGGCCTTAAGCTTGCCAGGAAGACACTTATACCACTGAGCTATCTCCCCAGCCCACATTTTCTATATCCATTCAGTTGTTGATAGACATATAAGCTGCTTGCAAGATTTAGGCATAATGAACTGTGCTGTTATAAATGTGGGTGTGTAAGTGTTACTGTAAAATGATGTAATTTATCTCTTTTAGGCAGATAACTAGAAGGAGACTAGCTGAGAAAAGAGAAATTTCTTGCCTAAGTTTTCTGAGGAATCTTCACACTGATTTTCATAGTACATGTATCAGTGTATATCCCCAAGAAGGATCCGTTTTTTCTCTGCAATCCAGTCAGTACTTTTTTTTTTTTAAATTTCTTGATGATAGCTATTCTTTCTGCAACTTCTAGCTCTTCCCTAAAGTCCAGATAACCAGGAAAGGTAGATGTTTGTACCAGTTCAGGACATCATAGTAGCCACAGCAGAGCAACTAGACACTCACAAAAGAGGGCTCCCAGAAGTGCTTCAGAAAATGGCAAGAATTAGAGGCTAAGTGTGCAAAAAATGAGAGAGTGTATTATGAGGAGGGTTGTTATCTTTTCTTATAATAATTTTTAAACTATGTACATATTTTCTATTAATTATGCCTGGTATCAGTGAACAAAACACAAAAATCTCTAGGTGGAACTGGCATTCTGTGTATCAGGGGAGAAAAAACACAATAAATAGATTATATAAGATAATAAATTTATAAGGACTACAAAAGAAAGATAAAGATAGAGGAAAGTGGATATCAGAAGGGCCAAGATGAGAGGAAATGGTACAGTTTTAAGTGAATTCATCGGAGAGAGTCTCACTGAAAATGTGATATTTAAGCAAAGACTTGAAGGTGGGGGAGGATCACACATTTGAAGCTAGCTGGACAACTTAGCAAGACCCTAACTAAAAATAAAATTTAAAAATAAGGATGGGAAGTAGCTTGGTGATCTGTAGTGTTATAAACAACATAAAACATCTCGCAGGTTCGGAGAGTCAAGAATTTAGCATTGCTGTCCTGGGTTTCTCATGAGGCTGCAGTTAAGATGCTGCACAGAGCTGTAGCTTCGAAATGACTCAGTCCTAGTGTTTCAGAGCCAGTCCCTAAGTGCTGCAAGATAGAAAAAAGAGAGACAGGCACAAAAGTCCAATTTATTTTATTTTTGTATTTTTTTCTTGTTTCAGAACCTTTATTTGTTTATTCACTTATTTTTATGGCTGGCTCAGCCTGTGCCCTGAGGGCAGGGCTGGCGCAGCATGTGGTGCCGGGGATCGAACTGTGGTCCCTGAAGCTGCCCAAGCCTTCCCAAGCAGGCGCTTTAGACCACTGAGCCATCCCGCCGGGCTCAAAAGTCCAGTTTATTGAGGAGGACTTACTAATGGAAGCAAGGTCCTAGGAGGCAATGAGACCAACTGGATCATGCAATTTTTGTAGGGAGTAGGGATGCATTTTTTGGATCTATATAGTTTAGTTCAGAATTATTTGTGAGTTAGGACAAAAGTGACATCATCCCAGCTGAAACATCCCTGGTTTACCTAAAGATATAATCAAAGAACGAGTTTCCAATTGTAAAGCTCCACATATTATTTTATCTATATGGCTTTATCTATTTATGGTTCACTGGAAAATTGTGTAGGAGAAAACAGAGAGGGCTACTCAGGAGACATGACAGCAGTTACAGCTCAAGATGGTTGCAGTCATGTTGAGTTGTAACCATTCAGTTGTGGTCACATGAAGACTTGAAGATGAGGGATTCAATTCTCAATTGATAGGCAAAGAGGATTTCAGGCAGAAGGAGCCGGAAGAAAGGCCGTGTACTGAGCCAGATTGCAGAGAAGAATGTGAGTAGAGATTAGATGTGGCCAAGGAGGTTGGCATTTGGAGCACTGTCTTCTATTGCTGCATAAGAAAATCTCCTAAAATTTAGTAATTTTCAAAAATAAATTATAGATAAAATAGGAGAATTACAAGTTTAAGGCCAGGCTGGGCTATGTCTGCTATAGAATGAAACTTTTCCTCAATAATCAAAATAACAACAACCCTAGTAAACAAAAAGGAATGGATGATCCAAGAGACAGCAGGACAGAAGATGCATGTGGCCTTAGTGATCTAGCCTCAAAAGACAGCCACCATTACAGTACTTGTACACGTCCCACCAGTCACACAGATCAGCTATGGTTCACTACAGACAGGAACAGTACCAAGGTGTAGGTAGCATGAGAAAGGATTATGGGTCGCCACCTTGCACACCACTACCATAAGTGTGGGCCATGCACACTAAGGGTGTGAATCCCAATAGGATTAATTGGCTTCAGTGCTGTAAAGAGAACTCTAATATAAATATTCATGGAATCAGTGGCTACTTAGATTTGCCTATAGCTTCTTATCAGACCTCTCATACTGGCACGTCTTTCTGTAGACTGAGATTGGTAATGAAAGAAGACCAGCAACATGGACAGTTGTGTGTGTGTGTGTGTGTGTGTGTGTGCGTGTGTGTGTGCACGTGTGTGTGTGTGTGTGTGTGTGCATGTGTGTGTATGAGAGTCGTAGACCAACATTGCTTGAGGCCTACCATGCAGTCTTTTTATTGAGGCTATTTTAAACATAGACTGCCTCCATTGGAAGGTATATAGTGGTGGAAATCCATGTAACAAAGTGGAGGAAACACAGGGATCAGAATACAAAAAGTATGTTTATTTTGATTCAGAGTGAACTCTACACTCAAAATAAACTTTCCTTTTTCTACTCTTAAGATATTTTACAATAGTAGAATATAGGCTTTGTGGAAGTTTTAATTTCCTAGTTTTTGTAGTCATAAGCCTATACAGGCGTGTACTGGTAAACACAACACCTATTACAACAGCTAAGGATTCTAATCAAATTGTGTAGAAACAACTAGAATTTTCTTGTGAGTCAGCTACTGAGGAATTCTCTACTGCTGCCATCTCGTGGCCTTTTATGTAATAATAAGTAGAGGGGATTTTTTTTTTTTTTTTTTTTTTTTTTTTTTTTTTTTTTTTTTTTTTTTTTTTTTTTTTTTTTTTTTTTGGTACCAGGAATTGAACCTATGGCCTCGTGTTGCCAGGCAGGAACTGCGTCACTGTGCTACATCCCCAGTAGAATGTTATTGGTAGAGAACATTTGGCTTGGAAACAGTTTTTGTGTGAAAAGATCTTGAGGTTAGGTTAGCACAATATGAGTAAAGCCCAGTGTTAATACTAATATAAAACTGCTACTCTTAATGTCTAGCTCTCACTACCCCTGTCTGATGATTTTGTTCTTTTTTCTTTTTTGGTGGTACCAGGGATTGAACTCGGGACTTTCCACTTGCCAGGCAAGCACTTATTCTTCTGAGCTATCTCCCCATTCCAATTTTATTCTTTTGCTACCAATCTTTTCAGACTACTATTATGGTTCGTGTCTAGTAGTCCCCCCAAAGCCTCATGCAATCATGGGTTGGCAACTTCTAGAATTTGAGACTTGACTCATCATCCACTGGATTATGTGTTTTAGTACTGATGGGATTATGGGTCTGAGTACTGCTGGGATTATGTATGTGGCCTTAAGTGGATAGGCTGAGGCAGAAAGCCTGAATATAATATGAGAGAGACAGAGAGACAGACCCGCTCTGTTGCTCTCTGTTTCCCTGGCTGGTTGGTTGCCTCTGTTACCATATTGTTGCTGTTATGGTGCCATGAACTGAATGCTCACTGTCTTGTTCCATTCAGCCATGGGCCAGCCGTATATGGATTAAAACCTCCAGTAACTGTGAGCTAAATAAACCTTTCCTTCTTTCATTTTGGGTGTCAGGTATTTGTCCCAGCAATGAGAGAAGAGTAACCAAGACAGAATTTGGTACCAGGGGGTTTGTTGATGTGACTGACCTGATCATGTGGATTATTAGTTTTTGGAAATGGCTTATGGGAAGAGATAGGAAATGTTCAGAGATGTTGCCTACGTTCAAAGAGCAGGATAAACTTCAGCTGTATGGTAGGGGAGATTCTGGTCAGAGCTCAGACCAGAAGACAGGATTGAAGCCTGGGTATAAAGAATGGCTTAAGAGCAGAGATAGGAAAGGTTTGGAGGGTTCATCTACTTGCAAAGAGCTGGAAAAGCTTTGGCTGTTCTGTAGAGGAGATTCTAGTCAGAACTCAGACCAGAAGACTGACAGAAGGCCTGCCTGTAAAGACCAGGTTAGGGAGTTTTCTGCTGGAAAAAATGATTGCATTCATCATTGGACTCCAGATGATTTGTGCTATAGCTTGGCTGAAAGCCTGTGTGAATTTTGCTCAGGCCCAAAGACTTTTCCAAATACTGAGATTAAACATGGCAGACTGATTAATCTTTCAAAAGATATTTCAAAGCAGTGGACTTTTAGGGTGGTGGCATGGTTGTTATTGGCAGCTTTTAGTCAGATTTATGTTGAAAATCAAGAGCAAAGAGCCAAACAGTATTATTTAAAATGTGAGTTTTCCCAGAAAGGAAGCACCAGGAAAGCTGTGGACTGCAGAGATGGAGCTGAGAGGATCTCCATTGCCAGGAAGGAACCAGAGAATTAAAAGGACAGCCTGAGAACACCACAAGAGCCAGAAGCTCTCCATCCCTCACAGCCTCAGAATTGCAAGAGAGAGAGTCTTTGCCTTGAGAAGAAAGCTGCAGCCCTGCATGTTCCAGAATGATGGCAGTGGCCATGCCAGGTTCCAAAATGGTGCCAGTATAAAGAATTTGTTCCTTGGAATCAGGGTCAGAGTGCTCAGCAATTCAGACACTCAACTTGTACAACCAAGAGAAAAGGAAGCCTGGCTACTGCTCCAGCTGGCAGCAGATCTTGGCATCATCCACATGGCATTGGTTTTAGATGTATTCAGAATGTAGGAATTGGGGCCAGGGAGATAGCTCAGGAGTACAAGCGCCTGCCTGGCAAGTGCAAGGTCCTAAATTCAATTCCCAGTTCCACCAAAAAAAAAATTAATTAAAAAAATATATATATCTTTGCAGAATGCAGGAGTTTTTAGGTTGAAATGGCTTCAGCCTTGATTTCAGAAGAAGGCCTAGGAGTTCAGGCAATGTGTCCCTGAAAGGAACAATGTGGAAAACAGAGAGTGAGAAGCCAATTCCGTGGAATTCCCAGAAGTTTGGAAAAGCCAGAAACATGGATTGTCTCAGGGAGACTACAAAGAGGGAGCAAGGCTGGCCTAAGAGAAAAGTCATGGAAGTTACCACCAAGAGTGCCATAGGAATGGAACCATATAAGGCCTTTGGACACCACAACTCAGTACAGACTGCTTTGGATGTTCCAGTTAGAATTATGGGATTTAATGCTTACCCTGCTGGATTTTGGACATGTATTGGTCCCAGTGTTTTGTATTACCCTGTTGTTTACAACTTTTGGAATGGTAATGTTTATCTTGTGCCTTTGAATATTGGATCTGCTTAACTCTTTTGTACAGGGGCTCACAATTAATAGTTTGCCTTGGATCTTGGAGGAGAGTTGGGATTTGGACTTTTCAGCAATGCTTAAACTGTTGGGACTTTGGCAACTCTTTGAGATGGACTAAAATGTCTTTTGCACAAAGAGATGTGCATTAGACTTTGGGGTGGAATGTTATGGTTTGTGTCTAGTTGTCCCCCCAAAGCCTCATGCAATCATGGGTTGGCAACTTCTAGAATTTGAGACTTAATTCATCATCCACTGGATTATGTGTTTTAGTACTGATGGGATTATGGGTCTCAGTACTGCTGGGAATTATAGGTTTGGCCTTAGGCAGATAGTCTGAGGCAGAGAGCCTGAATGTAATATAAGAGAGACAGAGAGACAGACTTACTCTATTACTTTCTGTTCCCCAGGTTGGTCAGATGCCTCTGTTACTATTTTGTTGCTGTTCTGGCGCCATGAACTGGATGCTCTCTACCTTGTTCCATTCAGCCATGGGCCAGTCATATATGGATTGAAACCTCCAGTAACTGTGAGCTAAATAAACCTTTCCTTCTTTCATTTTGGGTGTCGAGTATTTGTCCCAACAACAAGAGAAGAGTAACTAAGACAACTACACAGGTATGGAATACTGGACTATGTATACAACCACTTTCTCTTAGTTCAATGAAAAGAAATTTTTCATATCAACAATCATTAGAAAAATTACCATGTCTACATCCTGTGCTCTGTATGACTACTATGAGGACAACAATATGCATTGTATCAATTATTGGGAATGTACTACTAATATGTTTTTAAAATGTCACATTGGTATTTCTTATTAAAAGTAAAAAAATTAAAAATTAATAAAAAGAAAATGGTCAGGAGGAGCTGGGGAGATAGCTCAGTAGAATAAGTACTTGCCTGGCATGCCCAAGGGCTTGAATTCAAGCCCTGGTCCCCCCCTAAAAAAAATGGCCACAAGTAAGCCTGAGGCTGGGGTGTCAGAGTGTCAGTCAAACTTTCACAAAAATGTAAGTCTGAGATAAGTAGACAGACTGAAACGCAGGTGACTGAGGAGGCAATATAGGTGACCCATCTAGAAAATTCAAGAATATCAGCATAGCAGACAGGCTTTTAGTACCTTAGCAGGAAGTGAAGAGGTATCTGCAAATAACTTAGGGAAGTATTCAGCCTATTTTCAGTTCTTTTTATTTTTTGTAGGTTTTTTTTTTTTTTTTTTTTTTTTTTTTTTTTTTTTTTTTTTTTTTTTTTTTTTTTTTTTTTTTTTTTTTTTTTTTTTGTCTTTTTGAGACAGGGTCTCGCTATGCAGTTGAGGCTGGCCTTGAGCTCACTTTTGTAGCCCAGGCTGGTCTCGAACTCACACCAATCCTCCTGCTTCAGCCTCCCAAGTGCTGGTATTACAGGTGTGAGCCACCACACCCAGCGAGAAGGTTTATTTTTACTTTCATTTTTATTTTTTTGGCTGGCTGAGGTGGCCTTACATGTGGATCTGGTAAGGCAGGCAGGCAGAGCTGGGGATCAAACCATAGTCCCCTGCACCTGAAGGGGTTTGCCAGAGCAGGCACTTAAATAACTAAGCTAACCAGCAAGCCCCCTGTGCTCAGTTCTTTAAATGAGTTTCAGAGTAGTATGCAATTACTTCAAGCTTTATAATTTGTAGAGAATTATCTTTAATAATTGCCCTAACTCATACTCAGGTGATATATCCATGTATCCACCTACAGGCTCATTTTCAGTAGCAGACCTAGAGGTGGTACGTAGCACGATGCTTTCTCCTTTTTCCATCAGCTCCTGTGTTTGTACTTCTAATAGGCTTTGGGTGAGTTCACGCGTCCACTCTGATCCTGATTCAGGTGTCAATGACAGTCCTTCCTCCCGAGGCCTCCATCACCAGAAGGAGCCACCCCTGTGAGCAGCCCTGCAAGCATGTTTCTTTTCTGATCTTGTTCAAAACTGACAAAGCCTTTCCCTCAAAAAGCTGTAGATGAAAAGGATCACCAAGAGAGGCAGATCATATTTAGGAGTGATTAAGGACCTGAAATCATCTAATGTACCCCCAGAAACATTTACATCCCATCAACCTTTGGGAAATGACAACCACAGCATATGCTCGATGTGAAGAAGTATAATCTAGTCACTCCACAGTGCATAACTTCATCTCATCACTCCACAATGGAAGACCTAAAACTTAGAGAGCAGCGAGACTACACAGTGCAAACTGCAGCAGAAGGCTGTTGTGCTCATCATCCTAGTTCTCTGGGTTGATGGACTAGATTTTCTCTTCCTATTTGAGCCACAAAGTTTATAGGCAACAAGTCCTCTCTTGCTGGTTATTCTACCCACTGAGTTCAGTAGGTCATTTACAGAGCTGGGATTTATTGACTAAAAAGTGTGGGCAATAGTATGACACCAAGCAAAGATTCTGGAGATAAGGAAGGACTGGCATTGCATTCACTCTAAAAGCAAACACAGGCAAAAATTTGTTACCATTAGAGTTTAGATTGGGTAAGTAATTTCAAAGCTAGTATGTGTGTCTATATTTAATATAGGTTATGTAGGCCAAAGAATTCTTTGTTTGGGCCAAAGAATTCAACATAAGTGTTCTCTTCTCATCACTCTGCATACAGCTCTTTTCCCTAAGATAAAGGGTGCTATCAGTTTCTTGTCCATCTTTAATCATAGTTAACATTCAGTGTAAATGTCAACTGTGCCATATATATACACTCTACTCATCACTTTTTTTTTCTTGTTCAGAACTTTTGTTTGTTTATCTTTATGGCTAGCTCAGCCTGCCCTGAGGGCAGGGCAGGCGCAGCATGTGGTGCCAGGGATCAAACCGGGTCCCTGCAGCCGCCTGCAGGCACTTTAGACCACTGAGCCATCCTGCCGGGCCCCTCTACTCATCACTTTTTTAAGTGTTCCTAGCGATAGTTTTAAAAATGCTATGCTTGGGCTGGAGGTGTAGCTAGTGATAGAGCTCTTGCCTTAAATGTACAAGGAGCTAGGTTTGATCCCCAACACTATACACACACACACACACACACACACACACACACACACACACACACACACGGAGCCCTTTCTGGTTCTCATCTCTGTCCAAAAAGTTTATATTTGTAATCCTAAAATATATTATCAGAATCCCATCAAGTGAATTCCAATCTACCACTTCCAGTACAAATCACGGTGAAAATAAAGACATTAAGGCATATTTATACTTATGGGGAGCCAAGGAGTCCCAAGTCCAGCCATGATGATGGCCATGTGGAGCAAAGGTCTCAACCCAGGGCCAAACCCAGGCTTTATTCAGTCATAGGGGAGGAGTGGCTCAGTAAATGCCTGAGAATTACAGGAAGTAAGTGAGAGTACTGTTAACTGGGCTAGGTAGCAGGCATGCATTTACCTCTGTGATATGCAGAGAGAAGGATGTGCAGAAAAAAGTAGTTTGTGTTACATTGAGAGAGTACCTAATGTTTTGGGGTCTGGTGCTTCAGCTCTGATGTGTGATCTTTCAAGCCCCAGGAAGTCATAGCCTCTAACTTGAGGCTCAGTCCAAGCTGACAGCATGGAGCACTGGCTCTTCATCCTGTCTCGACCTGAATCATATTAAATAGGAGCAGGTGTGGGTTAGCAAGGACACATAAGTGTCATCTTCAAAGACAACTACCAGCCCCCAGGCTAGACCAGTATGCATTACTTGATGCCAATTGAAAGGATAAGGAAAAGTCCTAGCCAGCTCTGTACCTATTAATACATGGATAAAGGGTCAGGCACAGCCAAAATAAAGACAACTGCTCTTCTTTCAAGGAGAGTCGCCCAGGTGGTCCTACACACACACAGACACACACACAGACACACACACACACACACACACACACACACATACACACACACACCCCTGAGCTCCTTTCATGTGACCTATGTTTGTTTGAGATCCCTTATTTATTTATTTATTTATTTATTTATTTATTGTTCTTTGGTTTTTGAGACAGGGCCTCGCTATGCAGTTCAGGCTGGTCTTAAACTCACTAGGTAGCCCAGGCTGGCCTCAAACTCGTACAGATCCTCCTGCCTCAGCCTCCCAACTGCTAGAATTATAGGCATGAGTCACTATACCTGGCCCGAGTTCCTTAAATGCAGTGCCTAAAGCAGATATGGGCGCAAAGCAGTTTATTAGGGATGTAATTCAAGGAGCAGAAGTGAAGAAGTAACAAGATAAAAATGGAGGCTGTGACATCAAATATTTCATTTTGGATATATGAAAACTGACATGTTATTTTTTTTTAAAGCTGGGTGCTATGGTACTCACCTGAATCCCTTTACTTGGAAGGTTTAGGCAGGAAGACCTCAAGTTTGAGGCCAGACTGAGCAACTTAGTAAGACCCTATCTCAAAATTTAGAAAACCACGGTTGTAACTCAGTGGTAGAGTACTTGCCTCAGAGATGCAGGACTCTGGATTTGTTTCTCAGTACTGTAAAGCAGAAGTTTTTTAGCTATCCAGTGAAGAAGCTAAGCAAGCTGTGGCCGAAAGAGTAGAACTATTCACAATCAATAAAATGCTACAGATGACTGGATTTTTTAGCAACCGGTCTGTCCCCTGGCATAACGTCTACAACTGCCCTGATCTTCTCGCCCCTGGCAATTGATGTTAGTAATAGGAGTATGTGCGAATTTTGTCAAAGTCCATGCAGCATCCATGAGATAAACAGCTAGTCTTTCTTATTGGTGGCAGCTGTTCCCTTGAGATCTCTGATTGCATTAAAACATGGTCCCAGATGCTACTTTCCACAAACTTCATGCATATGTTCTCTTAGATGTGTTTTCATTATATTACTCCACAAAGAGGAAACCACTACCCCACACATTTATTTTTTATGAAGTGCTGTAACAGGAATCATGGACTGAGCAAGTGAAGCTGAAAGCTGTATTAATAATGCATATTAAGTACAACTGGTAGGCACTCTCTTCAACTTAACATCACTGAGAGTGTTAGAGCAAAGAGAAATATGTGTCTCTCCTTTTCTGCAGAGATGCTGATAATAAAGGGACTGGCAGTGAATAATTGCTTTTTGGCTTAAGTAAGATGTTTTCCATCACGAATGAGCAAAAATATTACATGAGGGTGATTCTTATATAAAAGATCTCCCTCTCTCTTTCCAACAAATAAGCTCCGGTTTATTTGTATCAGATGATGCTTTAGGTCTTGCTATCTTCTTGTGAATGTAGCTGTCCAACACTTATTTTATCTAACTCATAGCAGATGCTAGGTTGTGTTCAGTGGCCCACCTTTCTCTGCTCAGCTCTGTGCTTCAGAGGAGGTTGCTCATAGGCCTAGAGGCCAGGTGCTGATTGTCCTAAGGCAGTGGTGGCTTTTTCATTTATTTTCACAGGAATTGGTTTTTCATTCTGACCAATGAAACTGAGAAGACTACAAGTGGCTCCAGGGAAAGATTGTCTTGCTCCCAACAAAAAATAAAAGGAAAAGGATGAGTTTTTTTTTTTTTCTTCTTTAGACATAATTGCATCCAGATATGAGCTTAATACGGGAAAGAACAGTGACAGTAATGGGGAAGCTGGCTCTCCATATCAGACCTGGAGCCTTGCTATTTGAAAAACAAAAACATCACTAAGTTTAAACACTGTGGTGTGAAGCCTCTCATGTGTGCCAGAGCAGCAAGACAGGGATGAACCTGGTCTTTGAATGCCATGGAATCACTGAATTAATCAACCCTAGAGCTGCCCTGTCCTTGGACTTCAGCCTTAGAATAGTAAATTTCCTTGTTGTGTAAGCTGGACACATGTGAGATACTTTTAAAGTTTCTTTTAAATCATTTTGAGTGCCATTGTGTTTGTGTGTGTGCTTTTGATTCAGGATCTAAACTCTGTAATTTGCTATTAAGGAATTATAACATAATGTCTCTAGTGGATTCCTTTGATATTGCACTTTAGGCAGGAGTTTGAATGGAGGGGATTTACTGAGGTCATAGTTCCATGAGATTCCCATAGAAGAGGGAAAGAAACAGGATCGGGGAGAACGGAAGAGATGAACAAAGATGCCCTCTCAGGCAAGGTCTAGTCTTGCCTTGGTCCAAGGGAGAGAGCACGGCCCAACACTGTAGTTGGGAGCTACATGTAGCCATGTGAAATTTAATTAATTAAAAGAAATTAAAATGCCAAGTTCAGATCTTTAGTTACACAGCAATTTTCAGTTCAGAGGCAACATCCTTAGCTGTAGCTACAAAGTAAAAGTATCTGGGCAGAGTACCAGTAGGCACCACTACTGTGATATCTAAGCAGGCCTGAGATAGCAGGCAATGCTTCTGCTAGAGTTATTAAGCAACACCCCTTCTCTGTGACCTGCACTGAGAATTCAGAGTCCCTGGCAATTGCATCTAAGCAGCGCCTTTAATCCCTGTCACTAGTGTTTGGGTACCTACCAGCTGGATAAACAGACTCAGTGGGCAGGTCACTCTAGAGATGTTCAGACTGCAGGGAAAAACAGTGCAAGCACAGACAGCAGGCGCTAACGGGGCCAGATCCAGGAAATAAGTTGTTATGGTTTATGTCTAGTTGTCCCACCAAAGCCTCATGGAGTCACTGGGCGGGGACTTCTAGAGTTTGAGACTTGATCCATGATCCCTGGTATTATAGGTTTTAGTACTGATGGGATTATGGGTGGAAGTACTTCTGGGATTATGGGTGTAGCCTAGGGCGGGAGCTAAGGCGGAGAGCCTGAATGTAATATAAAGAGAGACAGAGAGATAGACTGGAGCTCGAGCTGGTGCTGCTGCTCTGCTGCCCTGTTTGGTTGGCTGCCTCTGCCACCATTTTGCTGCTGTTCTG
>PVJA010037062.1:0-20579 GCA_004027025.1 Myocastor coypus
TCTCTCCAGAAATTATAATTACACTAACTTCTGAAATCATTTTTCTTTTGTAGCGTTTTCAACTGCTATCATGTTTTCCCTGAACAACTGGAATGTAGTGCGTGAAGATAGACCCCCAATTACTTCAAAATCAGAAAGAGAGGCAAAAAGATCTAGGATTTCCCAGAGACCTGTCTAACTGACTTACAGAGAGAATGATGGTCCCAGAACAGAAACAAAAGTATTGGGTCAGCAGCAGGTTAGGACAAAAGTGACTTCATCCTGCTGAGTTTATTTTACTGTAATTGCGAAAAGTCCAGTTCTTCTCCGGAGCCAGACTATTTGTAAAGCCTATTTTCTATGACTTATATCTGGATGTACCCCGAAAGCTTTGTGTGATAATAGGTGGAGAATTTTGGTGGTGGCTGGGTTAGGATGTGTAAATGCACATTGAGAATTCGATGCTTGGATTAATAGTGCCTCACCATGGGGAGGGGTGGCACCAACCAACACAACTACAGTATGGATAGAATGTAAAGAGAGATGAGGAAAGCTGCTCAGCTGCTGTGGCTCGCTAGCTTCTGCCTGGAGCACCATGAACCATTTCTCCTCCGTGATGCCCCTTTGCTACATTGCCCTGTGTTAGGACCAGATGATTATCAACTGAAGCATCTCTGCTGAAATAAATCATTCTTCCTTTAACCATAGGTTCCAGGTATTTTGTTTTGGCAATAAGGAAATTGGTCAAGGTACACTGTCCTGCTTATAGTAGTTTTCTAGGGAAGGATGTGAGGAAATACAACTAGAATTACTGAGAGAAAAGTATGGCAAATATGACTCAAGATGACTATAGTCAAACAAGCTAACACATCAACATAGTTTATCTATCGATCTATCTATGATCTGTCTATTCATCTAACAGCCCAGGTGCTAATCAATGAATCAAAATTAAATTTCCCTATTTATTTTAAACATGGTAAGTCTTTAAGGTGTACAAATATTCTCTGAGTAGATCATAACATCCCTTAATAATTCCTGATAGATATACCTAGGCCATAGTAAACACAGACTGATCCATCTAAAAATTTATCCAGCTTGAACCACTTATGGATTTCTTGGTAGGATTAATTCAACTTTGATATCACCACTTCCCACCTACGGGATGTATGATATGCTTCTGAAACAACTCATCTTTACCACTTACGATTTATTTTCTTCATGCAAAATCCTCACAGATATGTAGCACAAATTTCTCTTCTCCTTCATGCACTTAATTATAATGCCAATAACAATAACATTTATTACTGCATGAAGGTTAAAAATTATATCAGATGTTAATGAAGCCATGCAAAAGTGCAGCTATCATCTCTTTCTCTAATTTCTAAATTAGGTGATGTGTTTTTCTCTGTAGCTGACTGTCACAGAAAATTAGCTGAACATAGCACAATATATGAAGACCCATTTCGTTTTCTAATTGAGAAAGGTGAATTCCTGTAATGTGCTCTAGCAATTGTTTGTCTTCATCCAAGTTATGTCTGCTTACTTTCTAATATTCCTGTAATTTTTAGCTCACATATGTTAACAACAAAATGTCAAGACTATAACTTTGCAAATGAGTATTTCATTCCTAAAAGTAATGTTATATGCAGATAAGTTTGTTAATGGCTCTCTTTTCTCAATCTATTTGGGATGAGACAAAAATTTACACTGGTGTCTTTCTTTCAGTGATATAAAATAAAACCAATTTTCACTTAAAAAGATAAGGACTGGTGGCTAGGACCCCACATTCTAGATATGTATTTCTAGATATATGAATTTAAGGGACAATGGACTTGGTAACATTTAAATTTCACTGTACGCATTCATGAGCCACTGAGTTACTAAATTTTGATTCACAAATTTTAATGATCACACACAATACACACTTGTTTAAAATGAGATATGTTTGCCTTTTCATTTAAATTATGAATCTATACCTAATAATTTTTAAGTTTTCTTCAATTATTTTTGTTTTAGCAAAAAAAGAGTCATCTCCAAATCTTCAGCAGTTTACACAATACTTTATACTGAACCTCACAACTATATTTTTGCTATATCAGGCCTGTAGCACATACAGTGTCAGGACTCACGCCTGTGGTCTTCTGGATTTACTGTATTTTCAGCCCCATTCCATTTCTTTTTTGCTTTTCCTAGCCAAGGTATATATTCTAAATAACTTCTTGGAGACATAACTATACAGACAGTTGGCTATTTCTCACTCAAAATTATGTTATTCATGCAAATTATGCACATTGATATTTCAATGAAAATTGAAAATACATGCTGTCATATAAGACACCTATGTCTGATTGATTTTCCCAGTTTTTTAGTTTATATTGTATTTATTTTTAATCTAATTATAAATATAGCTGTCTTTCACTCTAAAATTGTTCCAAAGTGATCTATGCATTGCCTAGTTACCCTATTTATTGTAGATACAGTATCTAGTCAAATGCTGGATTTAATTTTGAATTCTTTTTTGTGGGGCAGATTCCTTTTTCTTCTTAGGACTTACCTAAAAAAGTATTGATTAGACTAAATACTTCTGTTGGTGAAAATATTTTATATAGTTTCTCTATCTATCTAGAAGTTTTGTATTGAATTCTATTTTTTTTTCAGCCCAAAAGGTGATTATCAATATATAACTGAGTAAGTTCAGTTTCCTTCCTGGAATCCTTCGTGAATACACTGTTACTACCACACTTATACTCAAGTACCACCCTTATTCCAAACTTGTATTTAGAGGTCTACAGCATCCATCACTGTTATTTTTTTAGTATATATTTTTCAGTTTCCTTGCATATGTGTATTGCCTAACCTAAAAGCTCAGTTTTTGACGGGAGCCTTTCTTAACTTTAACCAGTGATGACTTCTAACAGTCAAAACTGAAGTACACAAACACAGGCCTACACATACATTGTCTAAAGAATAGTTTCTGGTGTCTTTAAAATTGTTGTATTCACAGTGATACTGAGAAAAAAAAATGATTAGAAATATCCTTCTTCAACTTGTTAAATATGGTGTCACAATTGTTGAAGAAAATCCTGAACAGTTAAAAAAAAAACCTAAACAATTCTTAAATTTTACCATCTCTGCCGAAAAACAAAACTACAACAACAAAAAAACCCAAAAAAAAAAAACCAAAAAACAAAAACAATAACAAAAAAATACAGCTATACGCATCTGTTCCCCATATAAATCAGTGACTGCACCAAAATAAGATCCAGCTATGTGAGAAAGAAAGGGACAGCTTAAGGAGAAAGACATGGAATGAAAGATGGACGAACACAGTGCGGTATTTATGGTGCATGACATCTAACAATGGGAAGTTCTATTTTTAGAAAAGTGGTCACAAAAACAAAAATGTGTTCACAGAAACCATGGTGCACATTTGTTATATTTTAAATCAATATTGTATCCCATAAGAGACTAAAGTGGCAAAGAAATTCTTTATAATTTTATTACTTTAATAAGACATAATAATAAGACACTTTGAAACCACCTTAGTAGGACAGCCGTGAGAATTTCTTTACTCAAGTGCTTATAAAGCCATTCACCTAGTTATATTTTTGTATTTCTTTAGACTGTAGTGTAAATCACATACATGGTTAGGTCATTGTGTGACAATTTTTAGTCCCTTGTCTCACATACGTTAGCACATTCTCGAGAGAAATGTTGAGACCTAGTTTCAAAAGTGTGGAAAGTTCCCATGGAAGTAATACTACTATTAAAATGTCCAGCAATTAAAGTGTCCCCAACAATCATCTACAGTCTCCATCTTTAAGACGCGCTATAATAATCAGCACTGACTTTTGAAAATAAGTAACTTGTTACTAGTACATAATGGCTACATCCATCACAGGGAGTTGGTGTTTGTACACAACGCATACTAATTCATTTCTCTTCCCCTTCTTATCTCAACCACGGAGCATAATTCTGAGGTTGGATATGGAGTCTGTGTAACTTTTCAGTGTACTGATTTCAATATATTCACCTATCTACTCAGAAGGGGGATCATTGGCTCATCTGTTGTGTTCATGATTTTTGAAAAATATACAAAATGTTTTTCAAAATGAGTATGCAAGCCAGGCGTGGTGGCACATGCCTTTAATCCCAGTACTTGGAAGGCTGAGGAAGGAGGGTCAGTGCTAGTTCGAGACCAGCCTGGGCCACAAAAGTGAGCTCAAGGCCAGGCTGAACTCTATACTGAGACCCTATCTCAAGAAAGAAGAAAAAAAAAAGAAAGAAAAAAATGAGTATGCAATAAGTACATGATTCATGGTTCTACATCCTTGCAAAGATTGGTTAATCACACTCATGTACTTTCGAAAATAACTATTGTAATAGATATGAGATTTTTATCTTACTGTGATTGATTTGGTGATTTGGTGATTGGCAGCAAGAATCAAATGCAGGTTATTGTGCTTGTCAGGCAAGTACCGTGCCACTGAGCTATATCCTCGGCTCTTTCTTATTATGATTTAATTTTTACTTTCTTGGTTATTAGCAATGTTGACTAATATAGTCTATCCACATGTGTTCTCTTAAGAAAACTATGTGCAGATATTATGTCCATTTTTTACTCAACTTAGGTGTTTTTCTTGCTATAGATTCAAAAGTTTCTTAAATATTTGTGTATTATCCCCATCCCAGATATACAGTCAAATATTCTCCTTTCACCTCTGGGTTGTCACCTCACTGGGTTCTTTGCTATGCAAAATAGATTTTACTCTAATGCCAATGAATTTATGTGTTTACTTTGTTACCTATACTTTTGGCCCTAGCCAAGAAATCATTTTTACACAAATATTGCAGAGGATATCTTCAATGTTAACTTAGCTTTATTAATTTTTCCCCTTGTACTTTTATAGTCTGTTTTTCTGTGTAATACTTTAACTTATCCTTGGTGGGATTTACATATAATACAAGAAAAATGTCCTTACTCATTTTTCCAACACCATTAATAAAGATATCGCCTTTTAAAAAACTTTATTTATTTATTTATTTATTTATTTATTTATTTATTTGGTACAGGATCTCTTCATACAGATTGTACTCATACTGATTCTCCTGTCTCAGCCTTCTGAGAGCTGAGAATGCAGGTATGCATCACCATACCCGATTTGTGTCACCCTCCTGGCACACTGGGCTGTCATGGCATGTGGTACTGGGATCAAATCTGGGTCCGTACACTTGCCAGGCAGGTGCTCAGAACACAGAGCTATCTCCCCAGATCCAGCCTATTATGTATTCTTGGCACTTTGGTTGAAAGTCACTTGGCTATGAAAACCTGGTTGTATTCTAGACTGACTTTTTTGCAAATGCTATCATTTTACTATAATATCTTTTTAATGAATTTTGAGATGAGAAACTGTGATGGGTCCAGCCTTATTTTTACGCGCAAGATTTCTCATATTACTTAGAGTGTTTTGTGATTCAATATAAGTATTATACTCTTTTTCTATTTTTTTGAGTAAAAATACAGTAAAATTTTGATAGGGGCTATATTGAAACCATAGATCACTTTAGGCAGTGTGGGCATTTTAACAATGCAATTTCTTCTAACCTATGGATGTAGAATATTGTTTCATTTATGAGTGTCACCTGCTCTCTCATTTTACAGTTTCAAAAACATAGATTTTCTTGTGTAATTTTACTCATGTTTTCTAAGGTTATTGTAAGGTGTTTGCTTTCTTAATTTCCTTTTGGAAAGATTTTTTTTATTAGGTTAGAGGTATACTGTTATCAACATTACTCTCATGACAAACAAGACAAAGATATTATAGGAAAAGAAAATAATAGAGTAACATTGGTAATGAATGTAGACACGGAATTCTCCAGGAAATTCTGGCACACTAAATTCCACAGCAAGTTGTGCAAGCACCAGGTAGAATTTATGTCAAGGATGAAAGATAAGTCAACATTTACAAATCTATAGGTACGATAAAACAAAGTATTGAAAACCAAAAATATGTTTGTCAGGTGGAGGAAATAGCTTGGCAGCCTAAGAACCTCCTTGGCAAACTCAACAACCAGGTTCAATCTCCGGTACTGCATGCCATGCCCAGTGCCATCCACTGAAACTGGTTGTGGGATGCACGCTTGTAATCCCAGGACTGGGGAGGCTGAAACAGGATCACTATGAGTTTGAGCTGTAAAGCAAGACCCTGTACCAAATAAATAATTAAGTGATTTAAACACTTTAAAAAAAAATATTATCTCTATTGACCTAAAAATCACTTGATAATATTCAACATACTGTCGTGAGAAAAAATCCCAGCCAACAAGGCATAGAAGAAATGAATTACAGTTCAATAAAGGCCAAATATGGCAAGCCTACAGCTAAATCAACTGGGAAAACTTGAAAGTCTATCTCAAAATATCAAATAGGCAAGGATATGAACTTTCAGTATGTCATTTCAACACAGTACTTGATATTCTCACCACAGAAATATGACAAGAAAGACACAGAAGTCTCTCAAATAGAGAAGAAAATACTGTCTCTTTGGCTGTGTTTTGCTCTCATATACAGAGAAATGATTTTAAAACTTGCCCAAAGTAATCTTACAACTCATGCATAAAATCAATAAAGTTGCAGAACACAAAATCAATATATAATAAAATTCACTGCTACAATTTTATATTCTTAATAAGACTTATTAAGGAATATATTGTTAAAAGCACAGAGACGAGCACACGAGCAACGTCAGGCTAGTTCCACTATAACTGAAATAGTGTAAGCAACAGACTAATAATAATAAAAAAAGAAAAACAATGGAAAATACTATGGGTGGAGAGTGAAGTCATTTTTCCCCATGTTTTGCTTAAATCATATAAGTGAAATATATTTTCAATAGAAGGATTTTTTAAAAGTAGAATTTGTCAAATTGAAGGTTGTAATTGTATTTTTCGTATTAATAGTTATCTTCACTATTTTATTAGGTAAGTTTTGCTTGTTTCAAGTCTCACATGGAAAGATGTTAATTCATCGAACATTTCTTAGATTAATTTGGGCCACTAGCAACTTTAACTTTGCCAGTTTTACCCACTGGTAGCATCATTTTACTAATAGCTTACCTCTTTATTCCTGGCAGATCACTGATGATACATTTTGCTGAAGACTGTTATGAGCATCCACAAACTACTTCAGAATCTTCTCCATGTGAATATAATATCTATACTTCCTTGTTAGGTTTTATCTGACTTGTCTTATTTCATTTTAATCTAATTGCTAGGTTCTTCATACTTAATTTAAAAATAATTCAAATAATTACATATATTCCTTTTATGAATTTAGGACAGGATGTACAATTATATAGGATCTCACTGTGTAGATTGGACTTGTAGTGATTCTACTGCTTTCAGCTTGTCAAGCACTGGGATTACAGACCTGTGCTACAACGCCTAGCCTCAGCTGTTGCTTCAGTGTTCAGAAAAGAAACCTCAGCACCAGCATGTCTGCCTTTCCTCATCTATTTTTTTCAGGCTACAAGCCTGTTGGTTGCTTCCACCTATACCTATGGGCTTTTGTCTTTAATAAACCCATTCAGCTATACACAGCACCATGTTGACCAAATCAGTGGATTGAGCTGTTTATCATGCACCCATAATGCATATCACACACCCTCTATCCAGCTGCTTGTGAGTCTATGGAGCTTTGGAGGGCACCCTTAGATATCAGCCACAACAATGTATATTGTGTTCACTTCTGCTGTCATCAAATGGAGCCATATCAAATATATCATTGTATCTGTACTCTGGCCGAGGATAGTTTTAGGACCATAACGGAACTTCAAAAGAAATTTGAGGGAACTTCATAAGAAAGTGGAGGCTTAGGTGTGTGATAATATTTATTAAATTGCTGATCCTAAGATTACTAGTTATTCTAAAATTTTTACTTAATGGGTCAAGAACTTTACAATACTCAGGTATCAAAAGAGAACAGGATTTATACTGCTATGAACCTAAGTTTCATCTTCCTCGTTTCTCCATTCTCACACATTATTTATCTCTTGAAAGCTTTCCTTAACAATCAGACATTTCATTCTTACTATAAAATCTTGATTCTTAATATGTATATGCATGCAACACTTTGGAAACACAAACTATGTTCATATGGCTTTTATTATTTTTGGTCTTTATTGCTGTATAATTATACTGTGAACATTTTCTGAAATCATCCATTACAGTGTTTAGGATGCTTAAAATATTATATTAACATCTTATTTTAATAACTATTCTTTCTAAATTCAGCATGTTAGCTGGATCCCATTTTTTGAATTACTAACAGTGCTAATAGCATGTCTCATCATAAATGTTTGAGTTTCTGGCTATATCAATATAATTAATATTTAATAACATTAACATTTAAGAATATGTAAAGGGAGAATGCCAAATCAAAATTATAGAAGTTTTTATTATATTTAAAATAATTGAAAAGTGTGGGGGGGAGATAGCTCAGAGGTTTAAGCACCTGCCTTGAAAACATAAAGGCCCAGGCTTTATCCCCAATACTGTATATGGGGCTGATCCCAGAACCCCAGGTCTGCTGGGGTGACCACCAAAACTGGGCACAATGGTTAATGCCTGTAATCCCAGCACTGGGGAGGCTGAGACAAGAGGCTTACTATGAGTCCAAGCTGTGTAGTGAGACCCTGTACCAAATAAATAACTAAACAAATAATATTTAAAGTATTTAAAATAATAATAATTAAAAAGTGATAGATTCAATTAAAAATAAAAACATGGAAAACTACACTTTAAGTATAAATATTATTATACAGGCAGTGATCTGCTGCTTGATTTTTATAAACTAAAAATTGGAAAAAATTTATATGGGTAAAAACTACTTATCAGTATATTGTATACACATAACATTCACCTACATATTTTTAATATGTAGGAATTATATATACTTCTAATTGAAGTTTCTTAAATAAATTCTAGTTAACACAGTTTATTTTTATTATTTTTTAATAAGCAGAACATATTTATTGAGGGAAAGAAAGTTCCAGTCCAAGAGAGGGACAGGAGGAGGGCCCTGAGTGGGTAGTCCCCCCAATTAATACAGTTTACACATAAGTTAAAATTCATCAATCTTTTATTGGTGGAATATGACAATTTCACTATGTTTTTTATAGACTAAAATGTTTGTAATCAGCCCTCTATCTAGATATTTACTACAATTGTTACAACAGAATTTGTTGATTTAAAGCATATTTTGTTTTATAATGTAATAAATTTTAATAAATAAATCTCAAAATTATTCAGATGTTTGTGCTTCAGCCATGCAAAAGATACATATTTCACTTTTCTCCTTTGACATTTATATTCTACAGTACTCTCTGACTTACTGACATTTGAACTGTAAAATTTTCACAGATGCTACAGGACCTTGCATTATAAACATCATAAATGGAAACAATGAGGACATAACCCACGTGTCAGCAGGATGCTATCACAGCTGCACTGCTGTATGCTCGCTGTAGTGTGATAGTGCACACTGCGCAGTGCTCAGTCACAGCCCAGGAGTAGGGAAGCCAGAGCAAGAGCCATGGTAAGGTCAAGCGGGACTGACCCAGAGTGCAAAGGAAAGCACATTGCATATTCGGGTCAAAGGTGTGTAATTGTTAGTCACTTTGTCTTACTCATAAAGGAATCTGGCTTATGAACTTCGTTCCAGAAGGGAACTCTACTATAAGTCAAGAACGTACTTAGTTTATATACTATGTCAGCTGCCCAAACGTAACTATTTAGAGTGCGATAGAGGTGGAGCCGTGAAAGAAGGAAAAATGACGAAGTACCTCCAAGATGGATGTAATCATTACACAGGACAAGTCTACACAAATTTTTAAAAGAAATAAGATAGCAATGTTTTACTGATAGAAATGCTTGTTATTCTGTCATCATAGACATTTTTTTGGATTGCAATTTTGATAGTCAAGGCAAGCAACTCTTCCTAATTTATTATGTTGTGACAGCAAAACATTGAGCTAGATATCCTTCTTATGTTAAGAAACTTCACATTTCTCCAAGTAAAATGCTTGTATTAAAACTACTGTCATTTTCTATACCAAGTTACGCGTCCCTTAAGTATATGAATAAGGACAATTTGGGCAAATATGATGTATTTTTAGAGTAATACGTTTTTAACTACTTTTAACAATTATCACATTTTTATAAACTAATAAACTATGGTTAATTTTCATACAAAACTAGTATTGTTTTAAGGTAAACAGAAAAATAAGAACATTCTAAGTCCTAAAAAATTTACACATTTAATATAAGCAATATTTTGTACAAATACACATTTCCTCCCCAGAGAATTAATGACAGTATTTATGAACTTGTAGATTAAAGCAGTAATTAAAAAGTCTAAATAACATTAATACACTAAGAGTTGTTTTTAATATATTGGTTAATGTATTCTATTCAATATTTGTATAACTCTATTTATTTATTTATTTATTTATTTATTTATTTATTTATTTAATATTATGACCAGCTCAGTCTGCCCTGGGGGTAGGGCTGGTGCAGCATGAGGTGCTGGGGATTGAACTATGATTCCTGTGTTTGCCTAAGCTTGCCTAAGGAGTCACTTTAGACCACTGAGTCATCTCACTAGCCCATTATTTGTATATCTTTATTATATCTATATATATATATATATATATATATATATATTTGGTTATGCATTTTGAATTTAATGTTTTTACATGCAAAGATCTCAGTTACTCTTCTCTCATTGGTGGGACAATATACTCAGCACTCAAAATTTAAAAAGGAAAGGTTTATTTAGGTCATAGTAAGTGGAGGTTTCAGTCCATAATCAGCTAACTTCAAGGTAGAGTGGCACATGGCAGAGGGCAGTTGCTCATGGCAGTGGAAAACAGCAAAGGGTCAAGGAAGGAGAAGCAGAGGTAATCCTTTCTCTTCTGGTTACATTGTAATGCAGATTACACACTCTAGGGCAGAATAGCACTCATACCCATAATCCTAGCATTGGATCATGAATTAATCACAAACTCTGGAAACTGCCTCATGACTGCATAAGGCTTTGGGGGGGAAATGTAGATAAAAACTATGACATATAGTTTAACAATATTTCATTTAGTTATATAATAAATATTAAAGGAAAAAATTACTCATTGAAGGAAGCGCTAAGTACCAGAAAATATTTCTTGCTATATTATGCATGTTGACATATACAGTTTACCCTGCAGATAAAAATGTTAATCAGTTAAACTTGTTTAACTTTATAGAATCAAGATCTTCCATATTTTCCATGAATTTATCATGAAGACAAAGACATATCTTAAAGTAAATGTTAGTAATAACCTAACTAAATGGACACATTATGTAATTTTCACCTTCAAATAAAATGAAAAAAGTAAGTTTATTTAAGCATGAAACAGACTTTCACTTCAGAATAAAACATGGAAAACGATCAGTAGTTGAGTTTTGGATAAATAGAGATATTTTATAAAAATTACTTAGAATTTAGAGTTCCAATGACTAAAAATAAACTTCTATGAAATTAAAAGTAAAATTTTTATTATTTATTTATTTATTTATTTTAATTTTTAATTTTTAAAGTTTTCTACTACTCAGAGATTTAGCAAGGACTAATAGATATTGTTGAATATATGTTAAAAGATACAAAAAATAAGAGAAGGGTGGAAAGAGGGAAGAAAGGAATGTTGAAGAAAGTAAGGAAAGAAGGAAGATAAAATGCATGAGTACTTGTATCAATATAAAGGAAAAAATGATTATGATATGTTATAGTACTAACATGGACATAAGTTGTGAACTTTTAGAAAGTAAATGGATCCCTAACACTGAATGTTAAAATAGGCTTTGCTGAAGAGAACACTTAGCTTGATTAAAAGAGAGCTAAGAATTTGTTAGACAGATCAAATAAATTCATATTCCCATGATCAACTCACACATGACTGGTAAGAACAGTACTATTTCTTTATGTTCTTTATTTATTTTGTTTTTTAATGAACAATGTTTTAGATGAGGTCCCCTAGAATTAAAGAATAATAGGGGATTTTTGTGTGGTAGGGTCTCACAGGGTAGCTCAGGCTACAACTGAACTCACTGTTTTTCCTGAAGGCTGGCCTTCAGTTTGTGGTGCTCTACCCATCTTAGTCTGGCAAATGAGGGGATTAAGGATATAGGACACCACACCCTGCTGACTAGGGGATTTTTATTTGAAATGTTTCGTGATTAAGGTCATCTCACTAGAGAGGGAATTAGGAAAGTAAGGCAAAGAAGCATGAAAGTTAATCTGTTCAAAGAAAGAACAGCTGGGATAAGGAAAAGAGAAAGATGGAAAGACTATTTAATCCTTAATCTCTTTCTTCTCCTTTTTGGATACTTAAACATTTTTTGCTTTCTTTTTTATTTTTATATAAAATAAAAAATCTATTATGTTCACAACTTTCATGCAATTGATGACAGAGAGCAGTCACATATACACATATCAAAAAGTCTCATTGCATTAAAAAAAAAAATGAAGGATCAAGAACAGTGGTCTGAAACCTACCCATAGGAATTTAAGACTTAAAAAATAACAATGTGAAATTTCAGACCACAGCAGTGTCGAAATCAAAAGAATAATAAATTCAAGAGCACATATTTTCCCATCGAAAACAATATAAGCTACATGACCAACATCCAAACTTAAATATTAATACATAAAAAAGAAAAAAATCAAAATCAAGAAGCAAATCAGAGGTCAAAGGAAGATCTATCAATTAAATATCTATTTAAGGAAATATCTAGAACATAACACAAAAAGTAATTTTTACCAATAAGATTTCTTAGTTTTCTTATATATCTCTCTAGAATGAGAAGAAAAATTGTCATTTAACAATGGTAAAGATTTAAATGGTTTTTCTTTAAAATAATTACATAATTTAAGAATAATACATACACATTTGCTTTATAGACATATTCCAAAACTAAGATGTGTAGTGTAGAATACTTTTTTTAATACATGATTTCTCAAATTTCTTCACATTCAAATTGATAAGGACTTTGACAGTATCTACACTGCATTCTAATCTTGCAGAAATTTTATTTCTAAGTCAATAAGACAAAGCATTACTTATGATTCATGAAAGCACTTGTGTTCCTGAGGCACAAATCACGGAACTACTGAAATTACTAACTGGACAAAAGTTTGAAGTTAAACCAATCAATTGATAGATGAAGTCTTGTATAGCATATTGTTGGCCTTTCCTTCCTAATCCACTGTGCCAAATTATTTATTTTAATTGGTGAATTGAGTTCATTTACATTGACAGTTATAAATGAGGTACGTATACTGATTTATGTTGACATGTTATTTACCTACTCTTGGTTACCCCTTTCTCCCCTGTGTTTAATTGTTTGCCCCATTTGGTGAGCTATTTTTATTCTCATTCATGGAGTTCTGGTCATTTTGATTCATCTCTAAAATATCTTTTAGTAGTCAGTAAAGTTGGCTTTGTCATCATGAAATTCTTTAGTAATTCTTTGTCATGGAAGTATTTCATGTCTCCATTAAACTCAAAAGGGAGGTTTTTGCAGGGTGTATCAGTCTAAGTTGGATTTTGTTTTCTTACAAGACTTGTAGTACTTTGTTCCATGTACTTCTTGACTTGATGGTTTTTGAAGAGAAATCTCGTTGTCCTTTAAATGTGATTTGATTCTTTTTTTTTTTAATTTCAACAAGAAAGAAGTAGCAATAAGACAGTTTCAGAAGACATCAGTAAGACAGCCACAATAATCAGTACAATGCACATTGTTGTCTTCATACTAGTTGTCAAGAGTACAAGATGCAGACAAGAATTTTTTAAAGACTATTGGTACAAATATTTCTTCTAATTGAACTAAGAGAAAGTAGTTGTATGTATAGTCCAATATTCCATAATAGTAGTGGGTTATCAGCAGAACTGGCAATGTCAGAAGCTGTTGACTTGAGCCTTGTACAACTCAACATATTAATCTGGCTTTCCTTTTTATGCCATATGGTTAAACTTTTCTGCCAGGTGGTTAAGGCCAAGTTAAAGCAAGACCTATATAACAAAACATGCAACTTATATATCTATCAAAGTCAGTCAAATCCTCTCAGGACTTACCTTGGAACTATGTACAGTATGATTCTTTTCTCTAGTTGTGTTGCGGTTTGTGCATAGGTGGAATCAATGACCTATATCTCAATCTAATAAAAGCCATGTATGATAAAGCAATAGCTGTCATAATTCTCAGTGGGGAAAAATTAAAGGTTTTCACCCTCAAATCAGTTAGAAGAAAGGAACGTCCTCTGTCACCACTCCTAAACATCATTTGTACAATTGTTAGCTAGGCCCATTAGACAAGAAACAAAGAAATTGTTTTCCCCCAAAGCCTCATGCAGTCATGAGGTAGCTTCTGGAATTTGTGACTGATTATTGTGGGAATTTGTGCTGTACCTCTCCTGGGGCAGATGATTTGCATTTCAATGTAAGGAAGAAAAACACCTTAGCTTGAGCTGCTGCTACTATCTCCCTTAGCTCTTGCTCTTAGCTGCTACCATGAAGCACCTACCCTCTGCCATGTGCCACTCTGCCTTGGATCAAGCTGGATATAGAATGAAACATCCAGAAACTGTGAGCTAAACAAGCCTTTTGTTCCCTCCTTTTCAGTGTTTGGTGTTTGTCTCAGCAAGGAGAGAACAGTAACTAAGACAAGCAGCTTTTAGTATACTGTTCTTATGTTGAATTTCTGGGATCTAAATTATCATGTCTTCATGTGATTTTAATTGGGTTGATGTTATTTAGAGTTCTATATGCTTCAGTTAACTTAATGTCAGATTGTTTCCCCATATTTGGGAAGGTTTTTTTTACTTTTACTTCACCCATATTCTTTCCACATCATTTGTATTGACTACTTCTTTCTCACTGATGCCTATTATTCTTATATTCATCTTTGCATCAACTTACAAATGTTGAATTATTTTTTCCTCTATCCTAGCTGTTTTTAAGAGATTTTTTTTCTTAACCTTTCACTAGCTGCAATGGTATCTAAAGAGGTCTGAAAGTCTATTTTCATTTTCATTTATACCATTTTGCCAGCTTGTGATTGAGATTTTTATTGCCTATATATTTCTTTCAATCTGCATTATGCATTCTATTACTTCCCAATATTTCTCATTCATGGATTCCATCGTTTTTCTATTCTCCATTTTTTTCAGTGTCTTCTTTAGAATTACAGTTAGTAATTCTTTCATTATCATCTTTTTTAACTTGAGAAATTTTTTTCTGATCTGATTTCCTCTATGCCTTTCTGCAGTTGTTTCATTACTTCAGGTGCTATTATTTCAGATATTTCAAGTTTGTGATTTTTCAATTTCTTTGATCCTATTGCCTCCTGAATTTGTTCTGGGTGGCTTTGAGCCCTTAGAATGTATTTTGCTCCTTTTCTTTCTCATTTTGTATAATACTGTCTTCTGACCTTTGGTGTAGAGCTTTGGTGCAGTTGTAACTTAGTATTAGGTTAAGACCTATTAACTTCAAACTCATCCATGTGAATGGGACTTGGGTCTGGCTGCTGTGCTCCACTTCTTCCTGCTATAGCCCTTGGAGGTGAACCCACTATGCCTCTCCGGCAAGATGTTCTGCTCCTGGATCTGCTAGGTCAATCTTGCCTCTAGACTCTCTTCAAGGTGTTTGGCTGCAGAGTTCCCCACCTGGCCTGTCTGATGAAGAAAGTTCTACACACATACCTGGACTTGGTGCTGGCTGGAATCAGGATTAGGCTGGCAGACAGGTTTTCCCATTCACATATCAGGCCTGGATGCTGACTCAAACGAGGATCCAGTGGTCTCCGGGCAGTTCCATTCACATGCTGGGCTTAGGTGCTGGCTGGGACGAAGATTCAGATTAACCTGGGCCATGCTACTCTCAGACTGGGCCTGGACCTGGCTACAATGAGCTTTCTCTGCCTTAATAAAAAGTTCTACTAAGTCATCATGGCAGTGAGCCAATAAGGCACAAGCCACTGCAAGCCCTGTGCTATAATTCTCATTTTTAAAAAATCAATATTGCTTAAATACATTTGGTAATCAAAACAACTGATTTGAAGACAACAGTGTGCAATACAACAACCACTGTCAAATATTTATTATTTTGTTTAGTGAAATGCTATATCATTTATAATGAGTGAGTAAATTTATTTTTATTATTTTAATTCTCCTTAAAAATAACAATAAATAAATAAAATATAAATGAGGTCTCTGCTGGACAGCACTCTAAATCTTACAGTACACGAAAGTTTACAGAAACAAATCAGCAACCAGCTCTTCCAACCCTACATCAATCATTCACTTCCTTTGCTTGGTGACTGATTGAAGTCTGAACCCCAAAATTTGTAATGTACATATACAAATTCAGCATTATAGGAAGACATAAAATCAACACACAAATATCAATAGCATTCCTGCACACAAACAGCAAAGTCACTAATAGAGAAATTAGAGCAAACACATCTTTCACAATAGCATTCTAAAACTGAAATACTAGGAAATCAACCTAACAAAGGATGGAGAAGATCTGTACAGTAAAATTATAGTTCCCTAAATATGAGATTACAGAGAATATCAGAAAATGTAAAGATATCCCTTCCTGGTGATTAGGAAAAGCCAACAGTGAAAGTGGCCACACTCCCAAAATTGCCATAAATATTAAATGCAATTCTAATAAAAATACCATTATCATACTTCACATATCTAAAAAAAACAATCATAAAATTCATTTGGAGCTAGAGAAAACTGGAATAGCAAAAGCAATTATGGGCAACAAAGTCAAGTTATAGGATATGATAATCCCAGAACTTACACTAAAAGGTTACTATAATAAAATTAGAATGGTATAAAAAAGAAAACAATGACGCCAAAAAAAAAAAAAAAAAAAAAGCCTGAAGATCAGTAGAACAGAATTGGAGATGCAAATCCAACCTTTCATACACTCAACCACTTGACTTTTGACAAAAGAGCTAAACACATTCACTTGAAGAAAGATAGTTGTCTCTTTAGTAAATAGTGCAGTAAAAACAGGCTTTCTACATACTGAAGACTAAAACATGCTTATCACCTTATATAAAACTCAACTTAAAATGGAATGGAGATCCAAATATTAAAAATCTAACAGCAGATCTACTTCACAAAACAGAAACCTTAAAGACGTTAGCATAGACAAGGGCCTCACAGATAAAAGCAAGAATACAAGGGAAATATGACAAAGATTCAATAAATTGATCTGATTTTATTGAAAAGCTCTTACACAACAAAATAAATAATGAACAGAATAAAAAAGACAATCTACAGAGTGGGAAAAATTTATAACCAGTTGCTCCATGGACAAAAACTTTGTTGTAGAGTGCATAGAGAATTGAAAAGAATCAGACACTCCCAATTTCAAGATATATATATGTATATATATATATATATATATATATATATATATATATATATATATTTGATGAAAATACTAATGATAAATAGATATATGAAAAACTATTCACCATCATTGGTCATTTGAGAGATGCAGATGAAAACATTAATATTCCATCTCACCCCAAAAAGAACAGCTATTACCAACAACTGAAACAATAACGAATACTTTCAGGGCTTTGGATAAAAAGGAACACTTTTCCACTGTTGGTGGAAGGGAAGACTGGTACAACAGCTGTGGAAATCAGTGTGGAGATTCCTTAAAAACTAGGATTAAATTTCCAACTGGACTCAATTATTTCCTGTGTGGGTATACTTTCAGAAGAATTAAAAATTACATACCGCTGCAGTGTATGTGCAGCCATATTTATAGGAATACAATTTATGACAGCTAAATATGGAAATAACGTAACTGTCCACTAACCAAGGAATGAATAATAAAGATGTCTTTTTGGAATACATAATGGAGCATTACTTAGTCATAAAGATGGACAAACTGGACACTTTTATTGGTAAATGAATGCATCTTCAGACCATATTCATAATAAAGTAAATCAGACACATGTGTGTAAACATCACATTGTTTCACAAATGTGGAAAACTGAATGAGCAAATAAGGTTCAAAGTGTAAATTAGGTATTATAATTTGGGGAGAAACTGCTCCAAAGAGTAGACAAACTGTAAAGAAGGAAAGAGGAACGGACAAAATGGGAAAATCAAACAAAATACATTTATACACTAGACAGTAAAGAAAGTTTTATAGCTAGTTTCTCTTAGTTAATTGAAAACAATTCTTTGTGCTAATATTGTTTGGACAATCATTCCTATATTTAGTACTCTGAATAACTACTATGAAGATAGTATGCAATGTATAATTATTGAAGGTCTACTAAGCTGTTTCAAAACTGTTTTCTTGTAACATTTTTCTTTTTAAAATAAAAAAATACAATTAGGAATTATCTTCTGACCTAACATAAGTCAAAGAACTTAGATCTTTGCACACTGTTGAAGTTTTGATAAACTTCCAGAAATGAAACACATGAAAGACATCTAGAATGTTCAAGCATTACATAAACTCAACAAGACAACTGTCTGCCATAAGCAGACACCTTATTAGTCACAATTGCTTTACCAATTATAGAATGGGTCACTTTATTACTTTTGAGAAACAACAAGAAATAACTATTAGATAAAAAGGAAAGTAATTCTTCTAAATGAGATGTAATTTTCAAAACATCTTTTGAGAAGATAGAAATAGTAACCTTAAATTATAATTGGGATTTGCACAGAAGCACTGGTAAATCAATTTAATGAAAAGCAGATGTTCGACTCCCAGTATTTGTTCCAAAATGAGGAACAATGACAATAGCAATTCTGTATCAGCATCAGAAATAATAGCAAATGTAATCTTACTAATATTCATTTTAGTAAAATGTGGACCTTTTCATGATTATATTTTTGTCTAAACTATACATAATTACTCTAATAATTTGCTAATTTTTCTTTCCTTGAAGTCATTCCAAAAGTTTAAATGCTCTAAAAATATTTCTATTCACTTTTGATTTATTCTACTCAACTCTCAAAACAGATGATGATTATTTTGTTCAAAATGTCCTGGGCTGCTATATGACCAATAGATCAGGCATATATCCCAAGCACACTAGATTATTAATTTCAGAATTTCTTGGACACCAATACCCCATTTTGAAATTAAGAGCATATATATATATATATTTTTTTTTCATAATTCTTCTAAATCTAAATTCATCCTCTAAAAACAGCTGTAATTCATTGGAATATGAGTTTATTGTAATTCTAAGGGAAGCATAATGTTTTGAATAAAGTACCCCTAAAAGCTACTAAAATTCTACTACTAGTAATCAGAATCAGTATTTTTTTTCCTTTGATCTTGCCACCTCACGACTCACCTTTAGCATAAAGGTGAATGCAAAGAGATTTAATTAAACACACACACACACACACACACACACACACACACACACACGTTGGGAAGATAACTCTGCAGTCTAAGCACCCACCTGGCAAGCTCAAGGACCTGAGTTAGATCCCCAGTACTGCATGTTGTGCTGGCCCCAGAACTTGGGGCCCACTGGGCTGTCCCCCAAAGGAGGCATGGTGGTGTAGCCCTATAGTGTCAGCACCTGGGAGGCTGAAACACTAGGATCACTACATGTCCAAGCTGTGTAGTGAGGTCCTGTACAAAATAACTAAGCAAAACACAAATAAAGGAATAAGATGTTCTGACTGTATTTGTATTGAAGAACATGAAAACTTACAGCTTGTAAACACATTTTCACCCATTAAAAAAAGTAAAAGTCTTTAGTATATTTGTCAAATGATATAAAATGCTATACAAAAATGGTTGTTTTCAGACCATAACACAGTAAATTAAAATACTCAAGTATCACATGTAATTATGGTTGCATATGTATCTTGAACACAGGTTTAAAATTTTTATATTTATTGAAGAACATTTACAAAATTTGAGAGATTTTATTGGCTTTTTTAAATTTAGCATAGGGTCTACAGGGTCTCACTCTGTAGATTGGACTTGTAGTGATTCTCCTGTTTCAGTCTCCCAAGTGCTGGGATAACAGGCACATGCCACTATGCCCAGTCTCAGTCACCATCTCAGCATATTACAGGGGCAGGGCCAGCACAGCATGCCAAGGATTGAACCCTGGCCACCGCACTCTGCCTATGCAGGTGCTTTAGTCTGCTGGGCTATCTGGCCAGTCCTAAGTAGTGTTGACTATAAGTTTCATCATCATTCAGGCAAATTCCAAAAATTCAATAGGTTCAAAAAGTGACTAAATGGAGAAATAATTGTGTTTTAAATTAATTTACATTGCTTTATTTATGAAAACTTCATTAAAATTATCAAGCTGTTTTCTATTTCTACTGAGCCATATTTTTTTCTTTGTCAACAACCACTAAAAGACACCATATTTTTCAAAGATGCTTTGATAACTTTATTCTACAAGGGTTTAACGTGGAAGACTAGATGAGAATTGAGGCCTAATTTACCTCCTCTGTGAACACAAAGGAGAAAAAAACATAA
>PVJA010037063.1:0-20634 GCA_004027025.1 Myocastor coypus
CCTTTTTTTTTTTTTTCCCTAAGCAACATCAATAGGGAGGTGGGTCATGCCCACACACTACTCTGTAGAACAATTGTGAGGACAATATGCAATATGTCAACTTTCAAAAAAAAAAGGGGAAAAGGGGAAAAAAAGTAATGTTGATTTAAAAGGGTTAATGTTTAATTGTTTTGATCAATCTTATATGCCTATATGTATTAATCTAAACTGATCTGATGACGAAAATATGTAATATAACCATTGTTAAATTTAAACAATAAAAATATTAAATTAAAAAAATTATTACCAACCAACACTAAGTCTTTATAACATCACCTTAGCCTTCTCTGTTTACAAAGTAGTGCCTTTTAACCCTCCTGAAGCCTCCTAATGTAACAGGTACAGGAGAACCACAACCCGTGACATCATTGACACTCCTAATCTAACAAATATAACTTCTGTACATTATTCATTAAATAGTAATTGCTCTACAATTCACACTGGGACATCCCAGTATCAATTTTCCAAAAGCAGAGACAGCCCATGACTCATTCCCCTCCCATCAACACAGCTGGCTGACCCTTCAACTCTTAGAATTTATAAAATTTTATTACTTCTACTGCCTTTCTTGAAATGAAATTCCTTTATCTTATTGTCCTTGCTACCCAGCTCCCCACATACCCTAATCCTTTGCTATATTCTCTTTTAAGAACAGTTTCTATACATAATGATTTCATGGAATCATATTTTAATCTCTTGCACTGGAAAGCAAGATTTGAAGAGACAGGAGGAAGAGTTTAGAATAGTGTTCAACTATATTAATTATATAAAATACTCATTAATCTCATGTTTTGCTGTCTTGAATCTTAACATAGTATTTACTGTGTGACTACCAATTATCCATTAAAAGGACATCTGGAATAGGCGTTCCACCAAGCTTACATTTATTACTATATTATAATGATAAAATAAATGTGCATACTGCATGTACACTGAGTTCAGGCCATTCTGTCTGCTCAGTATGTGTTTACATAAATTTATCTCCATAAATGTTGAGCCATCATATTACTAAATTATCATGGGGTAAGTTCTAAGATTTTCTTAAATCATAACATGTCCCCACCAGTTATTTTCCACTACTTCACTTCATACCCCTCCTTTCTGGACTTCTCTTAAGCCCCTGAATATGCTGACTCCAAACTGTCAAACCTTCCCATTAAACTCTCTCCACCTTGGGAATTGAATGTTTAACCCTTTCTCTAGTTTCCATCCCAAAATGGGGTCTAAGGAGTCTCTATCTCGAGGCATGAATGAATTTCACGGGCAGCCATGTGGCCATGTGTCTCAGCATACGAAAGGCCCTTTAATGGTTTCAAATTGTCCCGTATCAGTTAATATATATATATATATATATATATATATATATATATATATATATGGAATTTTCCTCTACAGCACTGAGGAAGCTGGAAGTGGGTGATGTGCTCCCCCACAGTCACACAGTTTGACACCGAGGTATTCAATTTCGTCCTGCTGATATGCCTGACCTTGAATTGGGTCATTTATATAAACTCATATATTACCATACTGGCATCACTTAAAAAGATAAGCAGCAGCAATAAACACCCCATCCCGAAAGAGAAAAGGGGTATTTCACTCTAGAATCTTCCATGTTGCCTCCTCGTATTGACAGCAGCTCCTGTACCTATCCTCCTTAGACTCCTGGAACAGGTTGGCTTGCTTGTCCTCCTGTGATGCCACTCCAGGCATACACAGTGTCTCACACCTATGGGCACTTAACAGTTTTCAGAAGGACTGAGAAAACAAAGAGGAAAAAAAGCAAGACCTACTAAATAGGATGCAAGTGTAAGGTACAGGAGGGCGTTCACGGCTCAAATATCAATTCCGCCAATGAGCGACCTGCAGAGCCTGGGCTAAGTCACTGTAATATTACTGGTCTTCAGTTTTCCCTATAATGTGATAATGTTGGTCTTTCTTCATAGAGATACAGTTTAACTGTCATTTTAATGAGTGAACTGAGGTTGTCACGAGAGATACTGTTTGTCTCTCAGTAATCCTAAGGTTTAAAAAACTGATAATAATGCTGATCCTAATAATGGTAACTGTAGGAACAACTACAATAGGTTTGGAAATAGCAGATTTCTTTTACAATTCCACTTCTGCTGTTTCTCAGTCACTTGGTGAGGCAGTCTGCAAAAGGACCTTCTTACCTCTTATCCATCAAGTCATTGTTATTGCCAATGGAGATTTAAACTTTGTGTTTTTCATATACTCTATAAAAACATATTATAAATAGAAATCTCAGTCTTTTTCCATCATTAGCACAGAAGAGCTCAGACTAGAATAATACTTGGGTCAAATCCTTGTCCAGTCACGTATGAGCACCAGAAGCTGGGCAAATTACTTGACCTGTCTGCATCACCTCGCTTTCTTCATCTATAACACAAAATGGGAGAGTAAGTATGTCATTTACTGTGAACTTTAAGGGGGTTAATATAATATTAACACAAAAAGTGCCTGGCATACAGCTGGTGTTTTATTAAGTTTCTGTGAAATGAGCAAACTAAGTAAACATACATTTCAAATTTTAAAGAACTTTCATTATGTATTTGATACAGGCACTTTTGTTTGCTTCCTAAACACCACACTTGCCCTTCTATTTGAAATGTCTTTAGCCCTATTTTCATCTGAAAACTACAAATCCTCACTAAACTTCAATTGTACCACTTCTGATTTCAGAAAAACCTGCCCTGTAGCAGATGTGAAATACTACAGACTGCACACCTGTGTAGCCATTCCATCCAAAAAGCACCCTGTTCATGCTCTTTCTGCAAAAACTATCACTGGACTTGATTCTATGGAAAAAGTCCTTGAGTGGCACCTAAGCAAACACGGCTTCTGCACGGTGACCAAGAACCCAATATGTCACTGCTGACTTGTCTCTTCATTTTATCAACATAGCCTATCCTTCGCAATAAGTCCACTCACTTAACACAAAGGACCATTTCAATCTCAGGCTTTTCTTTCTCTAAGAAAAGATCGAGAGGAAATAGGGAAAAGGTGCTTTTGCATTTTGTATAGAAACTAAATATTTTAACAAATTCTGTTTGGCTGAAAATGAGCCTTAGAAAGAGAGTTTGTTTTGTTTTACTAGTAGAAGTGAAGGTTCTCCTTGAATTACAACATAAGCGCTATTTAGCTGATTCTAAGAAGATAGATAAAACTATGATTGCAGTGGTTGAATTACTGAGAAAGAAAAATGGATTAATTACAGTTGGAGGTGAAGGTGTATGAAGGTGTGGCAGCTGCTAAAGAACATTTTTATGCCCATACCAACACTAAGTGCTCTTCCCCATGAATAAACCACATGCCCATTTCTGTGTTGTCTTTCAGTGAGATCCTGATTCTTCATTGTAACCCTTTGTTTCATTCCCTGCCTCCTCTTCTTCCACCTGGTTCCCCCCTAACTTTATCTCCTTGAACAACTAGTTCTTGTGCCCAGCTACCAAACTGAACATCTGCTACCGTAAGGAAAAGATCATTTTGTTGCTCAATATCCTCCAGGGTAAAAAGTTTGGAGGATTCAGCATCCTTAAAAACACCCACGGAAGGAGCAAAAACTGTCTATCTTTTCCAACTCAGTAAATTCTATCCATATAAAAATCAAATGAATAACAACTTTTAAAAATTCCTTAACGCAAGCAAATCCATGACCCGATTCATGCATTGTCTTCCTGTATGCAGAGAAGGTGGAGACTCGCACATTTCATTTTATTTTTTGCAACGGTGTCTCCTTTGTAACACATTACCATATAAAAGGGATATGGCACATATATAACTGCAGAACAAAATGCCAGAGCTCTCCACTCTCTGGGATGATATTTTTTTCCATCCCAAAATACCTCTCCAAATGAAGGATGAGAAATATTTCCACTGAATGAAGGGAGTCTTGTGCTAAAATAGTTTGCCTCAATCTATCTAGAACCTACTTTTGAAAACTTCATTTCAAAATATGGTCAGCAGCTCTCACTACTCCACTCTTCATACCAGCAGTCTCTTTCTCATCCAAATTCTCATCATCATGTACCTTTGCCCTGGAGCTTTTAACCAATCCATTTTCTTTATATGTTTGCTCTTAATTTGATTTCATTCTTCATGCTTTTTCCATTATTCTGAGTTCATCCACACCACATAAATTATCACCTTTGTTTTCAGTTTCTCATGTGCCCTATGCACACCAATTCCAAATAAATACTTAGGATTCTTATCCATTTAATCCAAATTAAATCATATTCTCTCTCTCGTCACCCAATTCCATCCTCACCACCCCTCCCTTCAATTTCTCTTTCCTATAGCACCTAGCTTCCTTCAGTGTTGCCTATGGGGAAGGTTTTACAGGCAAAATGCTTCCTGCATTGCTTCCAGAAAGCCACAATCCCATCCAGGTAGGCTGCTGCTTACACGGCCAGGTCTATGAACACCATCACCTCATTCTACTGAGGAACCATTAAAAATAGGAAAAAAAAATTTTTTTGTGTGATGCAGATTCATTTGAAATGGCTAGGAGCATAAGGGTTGCAGATTTGGTATTTCTTTCTGATTTTGGAATACTTCCATACATATAATGATATATGTTAGGGATAAGACTCAAGTCTGAATACAAAATCCATTTATGTTTTATTTTCAACTTATCTTCATAGACTGAAGGAAATTTTATCCAAGATGTTTTAGTGTGGCTCCACTGTGACTGTGACTTTTTTTCTATTTGTGGTGTCACATGGGATCTCCAGAGTTTTGGATTTCAGAATATTTGAAATTTGGAGCTTTCAGATCAGAGGTGCATAATCTGTATTTAACTCTGGCCCATTGGCTCATTTCTAGTTTATGTAAATCTGTTTTTCACTCAGTGATCACCCATCAGTGGTAACAAGAGTAGTAACTATTGTCAAAAACAATCTTGTTGCTAATTTTTAATGAGCTCTATGTGCCAAGTAATCTTCTAAACAATCTCTATGAAGTAAATGCAGTTGTGCCTATTTTACAGCTGAGGAAACTGAGACTCAGAGAAAATAAATAATTTCAACAGGTCATAAATCTAGGAAGTGGTAGAGTCAAACCCCACTGGGTAAGTGCAAAGCCTTGCTCTTAATTACCCTGAAGTACTGCCTTTCTAATAATGCCTGGCTTCTCCTTTAGTAAATTCCCCAGGAGAAGGAGTCTCTCCTAGCAAGCCGCCTAAAGCAGGTAGTTGTGGGTGCTAGGAAACATCAAATCTCTGCTTGAGTGATCACTCTGAGCATCCAGTGATCAAAAAGCAATGCATTACATAAGGCATCAGTCATAACAGTTATCCTTTTGAGATTTCTGCAGGGACAGGACAGAAAGCAAAAGAATGTTCTCTGCACTCCCCCAAAGAGCCCCTGCTGCTCCCACTGCTGTCCAGCTTCCACACAAAGCAGGCTGTAGCCTTTCTTAGTGTGATTCAGAAAGTCTCCATATCCATGAGTTCCTCAGTGCCAACACAACTCAACATTTTTGCCTCACACTTTCTCTGGTTTCCTGGGGGTTGATGCTAGGGCTGAGTTGCGCATCAAAGCCGGGGAGCACTGTGATGTCTTGTCATTAACTTACTCATTGACTTGAGGAAGAAACATGGGTAAATATCACTTTTAGAATAATGTCAGAGAGAGAAAAAGAAATGGCAAACACGGGAAGCCTTGGTCTTATGTGGAGTGGGGGAGGTGGAACCTGATAGGGTTCTGGCCCTAGTATAAATTGCTGAAATCCTTCTGGCTGATGCCCTTAAAACAAAAGCCCATCCTCCCAAGACTACCTCCTGCTTCTTCTCCAACTTAGTCCAGGGTACAATTTCCTTTTCCCTTTCCTGCCACCTCAGAGAAGACCCCTAATCAGTTTCTCAGGTATATCTAAACTTCCCCTTCAAATTCCTCCCCTGGCAAAAGGTCATAAAAATCTCAGCCTCCCTTTGTCTAGTCTAGAGAATTTATCTTCCCCCAATTCTCTCCTTGTCCTCAAAGAAAATAAAGCCCTTTTCCCTTTTTCCTTTGGCCTTTTTCTCTGCTGCATCATGTACTTGAAAAGACCTATCAGAACCCAAATTATGATGGAAATCCATGAACAGAAGTCTACATCTGAGACGCAGGACTCCAAAATTGTTAGTAGACTAGAGGCAAAAGGAAACTAGGTTCAGAGTTATAAGAACATATGCCTAAATGCTGCTTGTAAGCAAGCAGTGTAAGTTTCAGCATCCCATGGGAATAACTTTGAGCTTCAAAGTAGTGATTTGTTCAAGTCATGTATCATGCCTTCCTACTCTAGAAAAGTTTCTCAGCACTGCACAAAGATATTTCGTGGATTATGGGAGCTGGGGAGATGGCTCCGAGGCACAAGTGCCTGCTGGGCAAGTGCAAGGTCGTGAGTTTGAACCCCGGTCCCACAAAAAAAAATAAATTAAAAAAAAAAAAAAAAAAAAGATATTTCGTGGATTGCCAAGGCACAAGAGGGAAAGGAATCTTAAGAGCCACATTGTTTGACTAATGTGGAAAATAAAACACAATATGTCACATAAAGCGATATATTCAGGTCACAGAGCTAGTTAGTGGCAGTATAGACTAGAACCCAGAGGGCTCTGATTTTCCAGGCAACAGTGCCCCCTTGTTGGCCCAGCTCACAGACCCCCAGAGTACCAGCCCCAGACTCCCCTGTGCCATCACCCACCTTTCTCTGGGAACACTCTTATCCTCCATTCACACTTAGGGGACTTTCTTATTCAGCTCAAAGTGTGCAGGCAGTATGCAAATCTACACAAGTTGTACACTGTTAGTGATCCACTTAAAAAACACCTCTTAGTAATTGCTCCTAATAGCATGCTAGTAGACCAGTAACAGATACCACCTTCAAGCACCAATCTCGAACAAGAGAACAAAGACCAGCCTTATAGAAAATGCTAGTCTTCCTCTATTCTATATAATCCCTTTTTTTCCAAATGATCCCATGACTCAAAAGATCAATGACTCTTTGGAATTACCACTAAAGCCCTGAGTACAATATATAGTGCCACCCCTCCACCACCCACCCTTACCACACACATAGCAATGTAATCACTTTAGCAACTTCTCAGTAACAAGCTCATTAAAAAGCAATTCTGCCATCTCTCTATAAAGCACGCGCCAGAGAACAATGCAAAAGAGGAGATGCCAATTAATTATAGAATGATCACATCTAATGAACTCTGAAACCCTCCTGCTGCTGGTGACTTTGATGAAAAATCAGGGATGCCCACAAAGGAGTGAACAGGGACAGCCTCGCTACCTGTTTAATTGTGAGTGCTGTTAAATGTACCTCCCCCGATTCCAACGTTGACCAAACCTGCAGAGCTACCCCCCTAAGACAATTGCATGAGTGCCAGCCTGTGAGTCACGCTACAGAGCTCCCTGCTATCAGCCTCAAACCATTGTGCTTGGCATCACCTCCGCAAATACTTCTCAGCCAGCCAGTGTCAAACCCATGCCCTGTGCTTGGGACATGTTGAGAGTCCTGGGGTGAGGAGGGAGTCATTCCAATGCCCAACCCAGGGCCCCCATGCCTCTGTACCCTGCCTCCTTGGCACAAAGGCCACTTCTCAGAACAGATCCAGCCCTTCCCACCGCGAGGCAAAAGCAGGAAAGGGAAGCAGCCACGTGCGGCCAACTTGTACCACTACCTGTGTGAGTCCTCTGGTGGGCCTTTAAGTGGGAGCTTTTTGTATAAACTTTCCGGCACCCGTTAAACTGACAGCGGTGCACCCTCTTCTTGTTTTCAGGGCATGCTTCCACACCTAGCCCTCCTTGTTCGCTGTCGCTCTGTCCACTCTTAACTGCCCCAGCCGGTGCCACGGCTGCTGCTGCGGCCGCCACCCCTCCCACCTTTACTGAGCTGAGTGCAGCCTTCTTGGCCACCAGTTTCAATGTCACCGTGCCATCCACGGCTGACAGAGTCTGTGAGGTTTTAACCAGATGGCGGCTGAGCTCAGGGGATGATGGGGGCGTTAATGAGGTCACTGCGTTGAGCTGGGCCTGGTTGACGGCTGTGTAGCTGTCCAGAGAAGAGCTGGTTGGCTGGAGGCTGAGGCAGGTCTCAGAGAGCAACTTGTCCCGAGAGAGCAGAATGTCCACCGCGGAGCTCTTCTCACAGATGGTGGCTTCCACTGGGAGCAGCAGGGGGTCTAAGCGCCGGAAGCTTTCCTCAATGCACGGGGGAGGAGAGGCATGGAGGAAACAGTCCAAGTCCTCACCAAAGGTCTCTGAGATTCGCCTGGGCTCTGTCTGTAGGTAGCGCTCCAATTCAAGGCATGTCTGTGGACAGGAAGAATGGGAGAGAAACAACCATCAGAGGCAAAAACACCAGCAGATGGGCAGAGGGGCAAAGGGCAGAAAATATGCTAGTTGTTTATGGTAATTTATTAAAATTATAATTTCTACAACACTCTGTGGCAAGGAGCTAGGATCCCCATTACAGTTCTGTGGCATCTCTCGCTACAGGATGAAAAAGTGAGTTCAGACACAACTCCTTAGACCTTTTGAAGATATGACCCTATATAGTAACATAAAATTGTCATCTGACAAAGAAGTACGCAAGAACCAAAGATGTTTCAACAAATCTGTATCCATGCTCCTAAGTCTTCATAAGATGATGTAAGAACTTTCATGGCAAAATTTAATATTTAAGATGTTCCCATCATCCTAAAGCTGTCCTCACTTAAAACCTCTACTATTCTACATGCTTACATAAAACTACATTGCTCAACATGCAGCATCAGCCCAATCTCCATTTTCTTGGCTTAAACAGAGAAAGACTAATGGCAAACATAAAGTGTGACAAGTTGCAAAAATTTACTGTCACCGTAAAGCTAGTATGTTTTTAACCAGGATTCTGATTTTAGGCTCTTATCCTGTTGAGAATATATTTTAATGATATTCCTAGTCCTATTATTTCTGTCAAGGATTTTATTTTGGTGACATTTCAGAGGATTTGTTTTTCTAACCAGACTTCTGGTAAAATTCTGCATTTCTGAATATGAAAGCCAGATTCCTATGAGTCAGGCTTGAGCTCTGCTGTTGATTTTTAATCATATGAATTAATGAATGGTTCCCATCTTCATTCAATACCCCACATCACAATTGTTCATTCAACTTGCACTCACTGTAAGGTGTAGGACTTTTCTTGTGTTAAAAGAAGAAGACAGTGTAATAGATCCATGTGACACAGGCACAGAATAAATAATCAGGAGCTAATAATGACAAAAATTTGTAAACCAATGTGATATCAATATTCTGTGAAGTATGTTGATAAGTTGTTAGGGGTGACTGGTAATGAACTCTACTCTCTAAGAATAGAGATTTTCTTTTTTTAAAAAAAAGGCTTAGTGGAAAAGTAGTTTTTATTTTGTTTTACTTGTCAATGAAACAATATCTCATATCAGGAACCAAATCTTCAGTATTAACACTTCTCATATTGACCTAGAAACTTGCATTATCTTCACTAATTTCATGACTTAAAATTTCTCTTTTTCTACCTCATTGCCAGAAATTTTCATTCAGATCTCCCCAGTATCAAAGTGTTTAGTCTCAGCTCTCATCCACCTACTTCTGAGATATAAAATTCAAACCCCTAAAACTCCCTGAAGTTTCTTCTCTTTTTAAACTATTACCTAGTGTGTATAGTGTGTAAACCACGACATAACTGACTCCACACTATGGCTTTGCACTTTATGCCTTCTCCACTCTTCAGAAACCATTTTCTGACACCAGATCCTGGATGGTGGTTACCCTTCCATAGCACCTAGCCAAATTTCTCAAAATTGGGAACATATACTCATATCATACCCCTACTTCACTCCTCAGCATTTCTGGTCACAATCTCTCTCCTTCTTTGGATGTGCTAGTGCCCTAAGGTAGCTGCTTTTATTTTACGCTCATTATTTTATTGCTCTTTTCAGTATTGGGGTCCATCGCTCATGACAGAAAAGGGAAAAAAACTCCATTAATTTCCAGATATTTTGGAATATCCTAGATATCTTTCTACTATTGATTTCTAGTTTCTTTGTTATCCACTTTATAAGATATTGATCCTTTTAAATTTCTTGAGGTTAATGTGATGGCCAATAGTATGGTCCATCTTGCTGAGGCAGGCAGTCTAAGAAATGACCAGTAATACATGTCTTCAGGAGCACAGTCGTAATGCTTCCTGAACTTTGCTCAAAGAAACAGATCTTTCAGATATGGATATGTTCCAAGCAAAAATAAGCCAAACTGTGGGTTACATGATGTCCTTGAGGTAGTTCCCTTCCTCCCACACACCAAGTGCCAATGTCTAGTGGGTACAGCTTTTGTAGGCACTGCCCCTTTCATATGTCCCAACTCAGAGATTTAAGTCACTAAGAATTTGATAGTTAGGAAGCTCAAATCTTCGTAGTCTGGGTTCTAAGGTACTAAAATATTCTAAACAGATGTATATGATCTTCCGGAAGGAATAAGAAATAACCTGGGTTTGCATCCCAAGAGCACATGAGTCATACTTATGATCTAAACATGGAAAGACCTTGGTCACTAAAATCTGGATCACTGTGGAGAAGCTATAAATTATAACTGAGATGTAGGACATTCTTATTCCATCTGAGATTTAGAAAAACATGGCTACCCATCAGGAGCACTACATAGTCTTGTGAAGTCATTATGAAATTACTTCTTATGATGTTAAATAAAGGTGAAGCTTAGACAAAAAAGATGTCAACTCGAACATGGGATGAGGTCCTAAAGAATGCTTTCATCATGAGTGCTAATGATGAGGAAGGCCATAAAACTGGATTATTTTCAAGCCAAAAAGAATGTTTATTTATAATTAGGAGCACTTTCTCAATAAATATACCCAATGCTTAAACAGAATTTGAGGTATTAGTATTTACTTGTAGATTTTAATACATACCAAGATTTCTAGAAAAGTATGTGCATGCAGGAGTAAACACATGTATGTTTTCTTAGCTCCATCTACTGAAAGAGCTACATGCCAACACTCTCATATAACAATGAACACAGAGAAACCTGGGTTTTTGAATATCAATTATAGCCGGGTGTGGTGGCGCATGCCTGTAATCCCAGCACTCGGGAGGCTGAGGCAGGAGGATCAATGAGAGTTTGAGACCAGCCTGGGCTACAAAAGTGAGCTCAAGGCCAGCCTGAACTGCATAGCAAGACCCTGTCTCAAAAAGAAAAAAAAAAAAAAAAAAGAATATATCAATTATACTGTCATAATAATCAGGGTTCTTTGGAAAAATAACTGTTTTCAGAGTTGGGACAAAAAGTGTAAAATAAAGGGCAGGTCAAATAGTTCACCAGATTAAACTGCCTGCAAGCAGGCACAGGGGCTAGGGGCTCAGTCTCTGGGCCGGCTGTGCTGGCCCTGCCCCCAGGGCGCATTGAGCTAGCAATTGACACTGAGTGTGGTGGCACACGCCTGCAATCCCAGCTCTTGGAAGGCTATAAACAGGTGGATCACTGTGAACCTGATCTAGTAGTGAGATGCTAAACACCCTGTAGACCTTTCTCTAAAATACAAAAAAAGAAAAGAAAGAAAAAGAAAAAGTGTAAATGTATCTGTAGGACCAGAAAATAAACTGGTCAATTGGTGAGGGAATATGTCAAAAAGGTTCAGGTGCTAACTTAAAAAAGTGCTCTTAATGGTCAAATCTGGACAATTTGAGCAAAGAAAAGAGTAATTATAATAATATATTATAAACCAAGAGACTAAAGTAAAACTCCATTTTGATATAAAGATGATTGAATAAATAAATGGAGAGGAAGGGTCAGCTCTCCATTACAGTAAAATTACAATTAATAAATAAAGAAGCACTGATGAAAATAAAAAATTACTATAAGACAAATAATGAAGTAATACTGAGTGTAAGCTGGAACACATCAATGGGTGGTAAAATCAGTAAATGAAGTATTACAGAAACAAGATATTTACCTGTTTTCAAAGCATTCCCACACAAAGCATTCATTAACTCATTAACTACAAAGATAAAAATACTGACCTTACAGTGAAAAAAGTAGGCAGAAACAACCTTAACAATCTGATATTAGTACCATTACTAATTACTTGCTCAGAGTCACTAGTGCTGTTACTAATTATTAATTACTTCTGATGGCATACACTCTAATATTCCTGCTGAAGTGTATAAACTCAATCTAAACATAAAATATCAGTCAAATGTTAAGCTCATTCTACAAAATTACTGCTCATTATTTTTTACACATCAAGATAATAAAGAATAAAGCAAAAATGAGAAGCTGTCACACAAGAGGAGACTGAAGGATATATTAAAAACACAACATTCTGTTCTAGACCATGGATAGTAGAAGCACATTAGTCAGAAAAATAATGTAATTTAAATGTAGAAATTCATTCATGGTATAGCATCCATTGATAATTTCCTAGTAAAGATAATTGTCTGTGGTTTAGGTAGATTTAGTGGGGGTCATGGAAGGGAACCATTGGCAAACTGAGTATCTGTAGACTGTGGACAGTGACTCCAAACATTTGTTTATTCACCAGAAATAGATTCACCATGTGCCAAAGACACTGTGGCCAACAAACTCCAAATCTGAGTCAGCAGCTAACCATTTAGTGACATGAATTATGCCCACCTCATAACTCAGGAGGTCTGAGGGTCCCCTCAGCAAGACCTAACAATGCACCTTCAGGCCGGAGTCACTACTCAGCCTCAGCCCTGAAAACTCACTACAGCCGGCAGTGAGAAGGAGATGCTCTCATGTGCAAAGTGATTTTCTAACCTAAGTCCTAACGGAGCCTTGTGAAGACCCTGGTGTTTTAACTTTGAAATGTGTGATCTCTTCTTCTAGTCTCCCAATAAATATCACCTGAAATTGGTTTTGAAATGATCACCCTAAAGGCTCTTTTAAAACTCTCTTCAAGCATTTCTTAGCCTTTGTACTTGTTGAAACATGCTCAGTAAAAGCAATAATCCAGTAATAAGACCTAGTTAAAAAAGGAAAGATTTCCAACCTATTACTGGCATATTTACCACTTCTATGGTAGGTTCTACAGGCGGACAATAAAACAAACAAGATAATTCAAATCTTGAAGCACATTAAGTTTATAAAAATGTCCCAACCATTCACACACTTAAGAAAATTTAAGATATTTGAATTTTAAGCCAAGATTATGGAATAGCTTTTATGCATCTGGTCCTTCTCTCCTCAGAAATCACAGGAAACTTGCCTGTCACCACCGCTAACATCTCTTGCCACTTTTACATCTCCGCTATGCCCATCGCTGAAGGGGTTTCCATCAGCTGCTTTTCTTCTCTTTACTTTCTCTCATGCCTTATTCTTGAAACAATCTTTCACCTTCCCTTCCCCAATCATCTTTTTAGTGAAAGTTCAAGTTGATATCTATAGGAAGCTTAGTCTAGGAAGAGGAGAATAAAGAAAATGTGCTGCTGGCCCAATGTTGAAAACTACCCCTCCTCAGCCTTGGCCAATTAAGCAGTGCCTCCAACATGAAGCTAAAGGTCCAGAATGTGATGGAATGTCTGGTTTCTAAGGCAATAATCTTAAAGGCAATGAGTATAGACTTTGGACTTCTCAATGTCATTCCCTTTTAAATGTTCAGGGCATTACATGCTCTGGTTTTTATTTCTCTATTGTTTAATTTTCACACAAGACAAAGCCATCAGTGCAAAGTGTTTGCTACCATTCAGTAACTGTGCTATTATGAATAATTACTTGGAGTTTTTGGGTCCCCATATACAAAAGAAATAAAAAACCGCCTACTGCTACTACCTATGTTTCTGGTCTATTATCAGTCATTTGTAGTTACTTTAGTTAACTGTTCTTTCCCATTCCACATATCTCAACTACAAGGGCCAAGAGTTAAAAATACAGGGGATAAAATAAATTGCAGGGGCAAATAGAGATGTAAAAACATGGGAAGCGCAGTTTTCTACTCCTTAGAGACTTGCAAAGTGATGCTTCTCTAGGCTCAGACTTTGACCCAGAGATAATGAGGACACTCCTGGCAAGCAAGGGGGAACCCTGGTTCCAAGAAAGAATGTTTCCCCAGGCAATTACATACCCTGGTGAACTGCTGTAGGCTGGCCCGGGATTCTCTTTCTGACATTAGTATGCGTGATTTTGTTGGGTGTTACTAAACATGATGTCACAGTTCCCAAAAAAATGAAGTAGAGTAACAGGGAACAAGCTCCCTCCCCCACTTTCTCTGAGAGAACCCCAAATTCAATTACTCTTGTGTGCTTTATAATTTTCAAACACATCCCAGGAGAAAACCTCAGAGTGACACAAACAAGCTACTGACAGGTGGGAAATATGGGTTTCTTTGTCCCAGCCATCTTATAAAATATTCCTTTTTAACTTTTTTTCTGAGCTTACACCTCATACTTTTCAGCTTAGCACACAAAAAAAGCATATTCCTCTGACTCTTAAAACCAGTTTTTAAAATGGTAGAATTGCACATTGGTATTGATGAGAACTTTGTGGGAAGGATATGATGTAATAATTCTAACATGCTTCTAGGCTTTTAAAACTAGGTCAGAGTTGAAAGATGAGAAAGGAAGTGGGAAGCACAGCCAGAAAGATCTTATGCCATTTTTTTAGAAGGGTGGGAGAGGGGACCTAGGAGGCAGGATTAAACTCAGCAAGCCCATGGGAGAACCTCGGCAGCCAAGCGCTTGAACTTTGCTGCCTTCCTTCCTGGTTACTCAACATTTTAAAGCAGTTTGGAGGAAGAGGATGATCACACTAGATCTGTTTTATGGCACGTAGGACAACAGAAGCCAGTGGGAAGAGTCGGTCTCCAAAACCTAGCATATGAGTTTAAGATGATTTTTAAGCAAATGCTCATCTCTTTATTTTTATCACTAGACAATACTGAGCCAGGAGGTTAGGAGAAAATGAATTTGGTGTAGAAAGTGTGGGTAAGCAAGTCTGAGTAAAACTCTTACTGCATTTTTTAGCTATTAAGTTAAAAAAAGACCCACATCAACAGCATACCCCAGAGGTACAATAGTATCACACATTACTGTCAGAATTGCTGAACTCCACAAAATAACCACGGTATTATATCCAACATAAGATCACATTCTTTTTCACTGCTTCTCGCATCAACTGGATGCTGGAGCTGAAACCAAATTAAACATTTCCCTCTAGTGATCTGTAAAATTCTGGGAGACAATGCTGTGGAAATTAATTTAGTTCTCAATAAACATGAAAGTTGGGGAGTGCCTACCAAAACTCCTTCAACATTTCTCCTCCCCAAATTATTGTGAGGATACAGTGAAAATATTTGTTTAGATATTTTTCCTTGGGGAGGCCAGGGAGGAAGGAGGCAAGATGAAAGGCCTGGGGAGAGGATGATGTCTTTGAAATTACTTTCCCTGGGCGCATGATGCAAAGCAGCCTCAAATGCTACTTTCATCTTCCAAGGATTCCGTTGTTGCAGTGCATTACAGAAATCTCCCAAACAACTCAAATCCCAAGTAAATGTTAGAGGAAGCCTAAGGTCACGCAGTCTGAACAGCCCTGAAACCGTGACGCAGGTCTTTCTTGGCTCCTTAAGGAAGGGCCTAGGGAGCCCTGCACCCCAGCCACATAGAAATACCTTTTTCTCATTCATCTCTGTGATCGTCGTGTTTGCAGGGACCAGTGAACAAGTGAGCCCACACATCGACAGCCCTTCCTAACTCGTATCTTTGTTATTTATTTAGATGCTGCCTCTCTGCATGTATCAATTCAAAGTCTGGCCCCACCCTCCACTGCAGCTGGCTCCAGCAAGAGTCCCTCACTGCTTCTCCACCACTGTGTTACAGAAGAATTTCAATTTGAAAGGATCCAGAGACACCACTGCTCATGGGCAGTGGTTGCCTCCCTGCCAGGCTGCTGCTGTTGGCTGATGGAAATTGGTTAGCTTTACTAGCTGCCCCTGCTTTAGTCATCCCATTTCTACAAACACAGTGGAACTCATTTGCCTTAAGAGGTGATGAAAAATAATCCTATACACACTGTTATTATGAGCAAAAGACTAGATCTGGACTGAAAGGGAAAGTTAATCCAGAAGAAAGCATTTTACAAGAAAACTCTCCTTGGCCCATGAAGATTAGATGTCAGCCTCAGCAAGGAGGCCACTGTGTCCCAGCTCTTGGGAGAGCCCAGGACTTTGGGGAAGTCTCCCTTCTGAGGAGCAGTGGCTTCCCATGAACAATAGGCCTGACGGATTCTCAGCTCCACCATTAATTTTCCATAAAGAGCTGTTTTCTTGACGAGCGCTTGTGTCAGGCAGGGCCTGACGCTTCAGAAACCTGTAATTATTCTTAGCTCCACACCCCCCACAGCCTCTGCACCTGTGTCAGTTCGGGCACCAGCTGGCCACGTCTTGCCTCCTGCCTCCTAAGGGGGGACAAGAGGGGGACCAGCATTGAAAACCCAAACTCACATGATTTGCCCCTTCTCCCCAAATGCAAAAACAAAACAAAACAAATTTCAATTTGTCCATCTTATCCCTTCCCCCAACAAGGCTTGCCAAAAGCAACAAATAAACACGAATTGGCTGGAGTGCCTTCATTCAAACCAAAATTACTGGAAAACACAGTAAGAGGGGAAGGCCTGACAAGGGTTATTAATCCCCTTTTACAGCCCACTCTCACCCACACCCCCGCCTGTTCCCATTAACTCTGCACACACTCACACACCCTCGGCAACCTCCTGGGCCCCTCCACTCTCAGGGGCCAGGACGGAACATGCCGAACCACTTACATCATCTCCCCTTCCTCTCCCAAAGAACTTGCATAGGCTGACTCAGGCTACTGCAATTTTTTTTTTTAAACCAAACTCATTTCAGTGAAACTCTCACTGGTTATACCCTTCTCAGTTGGACTAATTCAATATACCCTTCTCCTATCCCTTACAAAAATATGTATAGGCACAATTACAGCTCTGACTGAAAGCGTGGGCACATGGGCGATGATGCTCACTGTCTTTCCCCACTCACAGCTTGAATTTCCCAAGAACAACAGGTCTAAAGCCCACTGGGACCTTCAGTGGCAAATGCAATTTACTGGCCGGCAATCACAGAGACCAGTACTTTGAAAAACTCAAGAGCTTTCAGGAACCTCCAGTATGGCATGTTAAGGACAAAGTGGCGCTAAGAGAAATGCTTGTTCTGCTCCTCAATATGCAAGAAATGAAAGCAAGGGCTTAGTTGCCTTCCCAGTGCTGATGCTTGTTCTTTTACTTCATGTGAGGTACTTGTGATTGATTTCCCAAATATCCGAGGTGGCTGCATGGCTGACCTACCATGTTACTAATTGCACTGGAGGAAATACACTGGAGCAGTGCACGATGAAGGCAGATGTGCCGAGGTGAAGTGTACTAGTCTGGGTGCCTGGGCGCCAGAGTCCAAAGTCAGGCTACTCTTCATACTGGCTCTATCACACAGGAGGAACATACTCAACCCTCTGTTTCTCAGGTTACTTGCTTGTAAAATGGGGTAAGAGCAGTACCTCCCCACTGAAATGGGAGGGGATCAACTGACTGAGATCTGGAAGTGCCTGGCTGGGGGACTGCAGCAGCTATCTGTGTAGTACCATTTTCATTATATTTGTAAGCAGCCAATAGAGATATGAGTCAAAGGCACAGAAATGCACAATTTAAAATAATGCAAATAACTCTCAAAGAAAATAGAGAGCTATAAAATTTCAATGAGTAGAAGGCTCTGTCAGGATACTCAGCCCTGACTAACTAACTGGGTGACCTTAACCACTCTGCACTCAGATTTCTCATCTACCAGGAGAGTGGGCTCAGCTGCCAAAGGACCCCTTTGTCTGGAATTTTGTGAGTACCTGAAGCTATAATAGAGGCAGTCGCAGGGTCTTTCACATATCACTCTGCTGCCAAACTCATGCCAAAGGGAGGGGGCTTAGGATAACCAGGAAGAAGGGGAGCAGGGGCCTCAGGCGCTCTGTAGTGAAGACCTATGATACTACACAATTCAAGTGTACAAAAGGCTGCGAAGCTGTCATTTCCTGCCTCCCCCAGCTCTCATCCTCATCTTAACTTGAACAAATGCAACAAAACCTGTGAACTACACTCTCAAAGACTCTCACCACCCCAGCTTCTTCTTTAACATGACCCCCAGCCCTACCATGACCTAGTCTTCCACTGTTCCATTCTTTCTCTCCCTCATTCACTCTGTCTCACACAAATCCTCCTCACTTAGCCCTATGTGCCCTAGAATATTCCCTAGTGAATCCCAGAATGTCCACTTGCAGGTCATCACATACCATATATTATGTTTCAGCTTTGCTGTTCCCTATTGTTGGACTTCCCTAGCCAACCTCACTCAAACATCCAATCATTCTTAGCATGTCACCTTGTTTTATTTACTATTTAGTTCTTAGGAGGTTCTGGAAAGACTGCAAATATTTATGTGCATGTTTATTGTGTACCTTCTCATACTGGAATGAAAGTTCCTGGAATATAGGGTCTTAAGTCATGTGTCAACAAATCTCTAGTGCCCAGCACAGAGGCTGGTAAAAGCATCAAAAACATACTAGCTGAATGAAACAGTGACACCATTAATCAATTCAGGTGTCCCTCAGAGCACTTGAGCTAGAGGGTCCAGCCAAGAAATCTTCCCTAAAATGCCCACCTTATTAGGTCAAAAGGTTCCAATATTTTTCAAGTTTTAGCACTGAAAATGCACTCTGTAATTCACTGTCATCAGAAATAGTAAAAGGGAACCTTTCCCTTTGTCTTTATCAAGACAAAGAGATCTGTCCTGGGTGCTGACGTCTGCCCAGTTCAGGCAGATGCCAACACCGGCCCATTTCATCTTAGCAGTTCTTATTGCATCATGTGCTCTGGTGTCACTACAGTGAACAAAACTCGCCCCTCCGCCACCTCTGTGACAGGTGCTTATTAACTGGTGTCCTGAGGGAACAGAAGAAAGAGGCTCAACCCATTTTGCATCATCCATTCCCATCCTAAAAGGATCTCCCTGAGAAATGCAGCCTGGCCACTGGCCTCAAAGCACTGAAGGCTTGTGGCAATGCAGGCCCCGGCATTTGCAGCCACTTATCCAACAGTCCATAAATAGCAGGTCCTGCGATAAAAAGCTCCATTCAAACCTAGTAGTCTTCAAGGACTCATATTTTCTGCCATCCCAAAAAGCCCTCCACTTACACAAGTGAGGTCCTGTGAAATTCCTGTTCGGGCCCATTCTGGTGTCTTTCTCATAAATTCCCCGATACGGAAGCATTTCCTTTCTTTCTGCTCTCTGTAAGAATTTTACATAAAAAGATGTCTCTACTGAGAGGTGCCACTTATTTCAGGATCATTATTTCACAGATACAGAACTCTCAGACCCTGGAAGTGAGCCAAAGTCCAATTACGAGGGGATGCTGTGTGAACTTGGTAAGAACGGAGGGGGAAATATTGAGTAGAAGCTGTACCACGTTCCTGTAAATTTTAGTGCATGTATGCATGTGTATGCACATGTGCCACTGACAATGAAATGCATGTTCTTTTTAATGCATTTCAGATGCCTTTTTCCATACGTGTCATTGTTCCTAGAGTCACAAAACTGTTCCCTTTCTTATTCATTATTTTAGGCAGTGGGAATGTTTCACATGCTGACTAGAGAAAAAACATGAAGGAAAAAGAAAGAGGTAGTTTTCCTTCGTGTAAAGGAAAGTAAAATTGTGCTCAGCCCATTTCTGAACCACATTATGATGTTGTAGATTTCAAATTAACAATTCAACCCAACTTGACAGGGAAGTATCAGACACTGAGACCCTGAAGTTTAGCTTCCAGCCACTGTGGCACCTCACTTAACCTTAGGTGGCTCCGATGATACTGGATGACATACATTTGCAAGCATACCCAACTCTCGCTGAAGAAGAGACACTAATTTGAATCATCAGTTCCATCCCCTCTCCCCTTTGTTCCTGTCTGAACCAATTTCCATATAGTCTCAAAGAAATCATCAGCCCATGCAAAGGGGAATCCCAATGGAACAACTACATTAGCAGCATAAGGGGGGAAATCTAATTTCCAATCCAGTTGCTTTGTTGTTTCAACCTCCAAGGAAGGTTGCTACACATGCACAACACAAATTAAGTTTTAAAACATCCCCATGATTTAAATTTTTTTTAGAAACATCTCTCATGGGGAAAAGATGGTTCTTAGTATAAACCTCCTTATACAATGAAGGTCAACTGCATCAGAACTTGTGGGTGGCCTGTATCTTTGAGGTCTCAATCATCTCAGCCAACAAAATATTTTAAAATTGCACACATTTTTAAAAACTACTGCATGTGCTACTTCTAGTGTATGGTGAATTAATTCTTCTTCTTCTTCTTCTTCTTCTTCTTCTTCTTCTTCTTCTTCTTCTTCTTCTTCTTCTTCTTCTTCTTCTTCTTCTTCTTCTTCTTCTTCTTCTTCTTCTTCTTCTTCTTCTTCTTCTTCTTCTTCTTCTTCTTCTTCTTCTTCTTCTTCTTCTTCTTCTTCTTCTTCTTTTTCTTCTTCTTCTTCTTCTTCTTCT
>PVJA010037064.1:0-20612 GCA_004027025.1 Myocastor coypus
TTTTTTTTTTTTTTTTTTTTTTGAGACAGGGTCTTGTTGTGCAGTTCAGGCTGACCTTGAGCTTACTTTTGTAGCCCAGACTGGTCTCGAACTTGCACCAATCCTCCTGCCTTAGCCTCCCAAGTGCTGGGATTATAGGCGTGCATCACCACACTGCCTCTGTTTTTGCTATTACAGGAGTTTCATGTAAATTCTAGAGACAATGAATCTTCCTCGTGACAAAATGAAAGGAATAATTTAAAGAAACACCTACAGTCTCAAGAATTTTTTCCGGGACTGGGGTTCAAACTCAAGACCTTGCACTTGCCAGGCAGGCACTTGTGCCACGGAGCTATCTCCCCAGCCCCTGAAGAATTTTAGTTTCTTTTTTTTAAAAGAAATGTTAGCTTTAAAAGAGATCTTACTAAGTACATGGGGGAAAAACAATTTTAAGAACCTTTTACAACCAAGACCTTGGCAATTAAGAAACTGAAACACCATATCAAAAAATTTGAGGAGCCAGGTGTGGTGGCACACATCTGATATTATAGTACTCAGGAGGCTGATGCAGGAGGATTGCTACAAATTTGAGGCCAGCTTGTACTACATACAGAGTTTAGGCCAGCGTGAGCCACACAGCCCTATGTTAAACCCACCATGAAGGCCAGGTATGGTGGTGCACACCTGGGAGGCTGAGGCAGGAGAACGGTAAGCTTCAGCCCAGTCTGAGCAATTGAAAAACTTGGTGAGACCTTGTCTCAAAACAAAAACAAAAAAGGCTTTCGATTAGATCATACTGACCAAAAGGGGTGCAACGCTGTTCCCACTGTGCAGAGGCTAAGAAAAGTAAGGCCCCCGGCGTCGGGCCTACCGCGTCATCATGGTGGCAGTCTGCGTGGCAAGGGCTCAAGAACACTCCTTCTGGCGCTCAGGCTTAGCCCGGACTTCTGGCTTCAGGTTTCCCGAGCCAACCCTCCAGGAACCGAATCAACCCCCACCGTATCACTGCATTACCCATATAAACCCCGCCCCTAGCCGGGCGTGGTGGCTCACGCCTGTAATCCCAGCACTTGGGAGGCTGAGGCAGGAGGATTGCTGCGAGTTCGAGACCAGCCTGGGCTACAAAAGTGAGCTCAAAGCCAGCCTGAACTGCACAGTGAGACCCTGTCTCAAAAAGCCAAAAAAATAAAAAAAATAAAAAAAATAAACTCCGCCCCTAGCCTAATCCGATAAAGGCTCCACCAACCTCAGTCTTCAGGGGCTTTGCCTTCTCTCTTGGCCCCCTGCAATAAATGGGTTCTTTGGGTTCACCCACTTCTGTTTCGCACCAGAGGAAGGGACCTTACAAATAGGTATGAACGGATATCTTCCTTCACTTTTTATTTATTTTTTAAAATTTTTATTTATTTATTTCTTGTTTCAGAACATTTGTTTGTTTATTTCTTTATTTTTATGGCTGGCTCAGCCTGCCCTGAGGGCAGGGCTGGCGCAGCATGTGGTGCCGGGGATCGAACCGTGGCCACTGCAGCTTCCCAAGCTTTCCTAAGCAGGCGCTTTAGACTACTGAGCCATCCTGCCAGGCCCTCTTCCTTCACTTTTTAAAGAGCTTTCCAAAGAAAGCAACAGATTTGTAATGCTGCCCTGCAGAATCGCTTAGGAGTTAGAGGAAACCATTTAAGTGGGCATACTTAGTTCTTATCTTACTTACGAAACAGGTTACAGATAACTTTTGGCATTGATCATAACAGTTATTCTAACAAAAAGTACTAAACATTTCCATCAGTGGAATAACGTCTCAGAATGGCCAGAGAAATAAAACTTTTTAAAACACATAAAAGTACGGAATATTTTAAAAAGCTATCTTACTTCAAAAGAACCACTTTTTAGCCAATCTGTTGTAGGCAGCCGAGTTAGACAGAAATATCATAGGCAGTAAGACCAGGCTAGGACCTTGAAGCAGATAACACAGAAGGCAAGATATCCAGCAACTATGGGAGGGACGGATGCTCCTGCTGTGGGCCAGACCTAAAGACCAAAGATCTAACAAATGCTGACCTCCTTAAAGATTGACATCGAGACTGACCATCAATCACCCTGAGGGAGCCAGAAGAATCATTAATCTGACTACTACCCAAGGGCTATCTGATAAAAATTCTGTTCTGCATTCACTCTCACTTGCTACGTGACTCGCTTTCCCATTTGGTCTTGGACTTAATCAATTTTACCTGAGCAATGGTGCTTGTACCCTCACTGGTTGACCACAGCTTTGTCACACCTCATGCCCACCTAAGCAAGTTTCCATGCTTTTCACTTTAGACCTGCCTCACCACATGGTTTTCCTCTATAAAAGTTAGTGGAAGAGACAGCTTCAAGGGGACACCCACTTGGGACGCCCCTCCTATCCCTCTCAGACAGTAGCTTTCTTTCCTCAATAAATATGTTCTTTTCATTACCTCTCTTTGTTCCTAAAATTCATTCTTTGGTTTTAGAGAACAAGAACTTGTCCCAGGTACTTTTTAAGTTGGGAGGTCAGTTTTCCATATATCATTTGGAGGTTCCCTACTGGAGGTCATCCACCCCAGATCAGTTTTTACTTCCTGCATCAAATCTACTATGTATGGACAAATGTAAATTTCTAGGGGGAAAAAGGCTGAAATTCTAGGCTTAAGCAAATATGCAAGGTAAAGGGCCTGCAAGATAGCTCAAGCTCAGGGACTGGGCTTCCAACCCCAGTACCATAAGCAGCACGGGCTCTGCCCCTGGGCATACTGAACCAGCCTGAGACTGGGCATGGTGGACCATGTCTGTAATCCGTGTTGTGGAGGCTAAAAACAGGAAGATCACTACAAGTCCCAGTTGTGTAGTGAGACCTTGTAACAAATACATTTATAAAAAGAAGATCCACAAATACCCACAGCAAGAAAAAAAGAAACACGACATGTGACAAGGAAGCACTCTTACCTGCACTCCGATCTGCAGACCTTTGTCCAGGAGTGCCCTCTTTTTCAGGATTTCGGCTTTGAGTTGTTCTTTGTGTTTAAAGAGTAGAGCAGACAGTTTGGTAGCATTCTGCTTGCTCCGTTTCTGTTCCACACTCTCCTCACGCTTCCGTTTTTTTGCTGCCTGTTTTTCTTCTTTATCTATCTTATCCAAAATATACTTCATCACCTGGTTACATACAATCATTCTAGAGAAAAATATACAACCTATGTAATGCTGCATGTTTCATTGTCAAAGGTTTACACACCAGTCTCCTATGGCCCTAAGGGGATACACAAACTTTGTATGACTGCCAGGCTGCAAATAGTAACAGAAACCCATCATGAACTATTGGTGCACAAATGTTCTTAATTAGCAAACCAGTCAAGATGAAAATATATTTTACAACTCTCATGCATGACAGACTAAGGAAAAGAAAACAATATACACTAAGACCCTGTTTCTCCCCTACCTTTGATTTTCTTCTCTTTCAGTGGGAGTCAAGGTCTTTTTCTGTTTTAAATGTTCTATTACAGCATTATGCTTCATCACCACCTTCAGAACAGAACAAAGCCAAAAATGCACATTTTACGACTACAGTTAATACACACAAAACAACAGTAGAAATCAGAGCACACACTTTTCAATGATATGGTAAGCTTGTTATATTACTACTATAAATGAAATTAAACTAGCAGCTACCTAATGTGCTTGGGTGCTTACCTTGTTCTAATTATCATGTTAAGTATTTGACAATGTTTTATTTATTCCTCATGACAACACTGAACCATAGATATAATTTTATAAAACAGAGAGAAAGAAATTAACCAACTTGATATGAGATTAAGTAGTAATTTAGCTAGAATTTTCACCCAACTATCAGGCTCCAAAGGCTGTTTTCAGTTATACTCTCTTCTCAGGCATTAATTTTAAGAGTTGTTTTTCCAGGACCCTATTAACAAAGATTAAGAAGGTAGGTACTGGAATAATTCTCCATTTCTACATTACAGAGTACTAAAAGCTGGAACACGTTATGCATTACTTCAATTTCACAGGAACACTACAATCCTACATCTGTAAAATTGCATACATGACCCATGTAATCATTATAATAGTTTCTGGTGGCTGGAAAGAGAATAGTTTTAATGAGGTTATAGTTCATGAGAGATAATTTATGACTGGGCAACACTTGAAACCCACACTCCTGCCTGTGCTGAGCAGAGCGTACTGTCGATAAAAATGATTTCTCCAGTAAGCCACAGGCTATTTTGTAGGTGTCTTAATAATTCTTTTTTTCTTTTCTTTTTCTGTCTTTTTGAGACAGTGTCTCCCTATGCAGTTGAGGCTGGCCTTGAGCTCACTTTTGTAGCCCAGGCTGGTCTTGAACTTGCACTCATCCTCCTGCCTCAGCCTCCCAAGTGCTGGGATTACAGGGGTGCGCCACCACGCCCGGCCCCAATACAGTAATTCTAATTCATCTAAATTACCTTACTTCACTTAAGTGCCATTGTAAAACATCCCTACAGAATGAATGGCACCTCTTATTTAAGCTACAGAAGAATATATATATATATATGTATATATATATATATATGTATATGTATATATATATATGTATATATATATATGTATATGTATATATATATATATATGTATATATATATATATACACACACACACACATACACATATATATACAAATATATATATATATATAAATAAAAATGTGGCAGGAAATGCAAATGAATTAGTCTGTCTGCAATTTGTTTACTCTGGGTCCATATGCAAACTAAATAGCAGATAACATCAAATGAACTGCCATAAAGCCTTTAGTGGCTTTTAGATTTTTGTTAAACCTTCGTTTTTTTGTATTAGTGATATTTAAACTCAAAACTCCATTCTTCCCCTCTTATTTAAATCTTTCCTTCATTTTGGTTGTGGTTTATATTTTGAGACAGGGTCTCACTTTGTACTTCAGGCTGGCCTCAAACTCACTATGTCACGTAGGCTAGTCTAGAACTCCTGGCGATCCTCCTGCCCCAGCCTCCCGAGTGCTGGGATTACAGGTGTGCGCCAATACACCCAGCTAGATGTTTCACAGAAGCACTTGACTCTATCAAGAGAAGAGTTTCAAACCATTGGAGTCATGTGGTGTTTTTGGTTCATCCAATGCTGCTTCTGAATTTAAGCAACAACAACTGCCTCACATAGGAAACCTAATACAACCAAGCACTAAGTCTACTGCACAGCACAATAATTCAAGCTACTGAACATGCTGCTTTGACTTAATAACTTTACCTGTTTCTGAATGATTTCACTTTGGTTAGAAGCTTGGAGGGTGTGTTCACGCTTAATTTCTATCTGTTGCTGTTTCTTCTTTTGCTGCTGATCCCTGAGTTGCTGAACCCTTTGCAACTGCTCTTGCACACTGGCTGCCTGCACTGTAACCACATTCTGAATCTGGTGAGTCTGCACAGTACTGCTTTGCGGAATTTGAATAGGTAACTGGAGTTTGATGTGCTGGGGCACAACACCTTGCTGAGCCTGTATCTGGGCCACAACCTGTGACTGGATCTGAGAGAGAACCTGGACTTGTTGCAGCTGAGGCACAGCAATGACTTGGGGCTGTGGTTGCTGTACTTGTAGCTGAGGACAAGGTGGGGCTGAAATAGTAACTTGATTTAATGTCTGTCCTGATGAAAGAGTTTGAGTTGAAGACTGTACCTGGGGTTGTGATTGTGGCTGGCCTTGGGAAGGTATCTGCAGAGGTGTGTGTGGCTGAATTGGAATCGGTTGTGAGGTTGTAGTCTGAACCTGGGGTTGCTGTCCAGGAGACACCTGAGATGGAGTTGATGGACGTGCTCGAGTCTGTGGCGGGCTCTGGACACGCACAGGAGACTGCCCTTGGACAGTGCTTGGAGGCTGACTCTGTGCTGCAACTTGGGGCTTGTTGGCGGACTGTGCTTGGCTTGGCTGTGCTTCAGAAGGGCCGAGGGGAGAAACAGCTGTCTGGGTCTGAGCTTCAGGCTGAGTCTGAGCTTCAGGCTGCACAGGGGACTGGGGCTGGGGCTGGGGTTGGGCCTGGGGCTGAGGCTGGGGCTGGGGCTGAGGCTGCATTGAAGGCTGAGCGGTTTGTGGCTGGGCTTCTGCAGGACTCACACTTGCAGACTGATCTGGTGGCAGAAGTTTAGCTTGCGGCACCTGTGTCTGGGGTGTTAATTTACTTGGTTTTTGTTCACTTGAACCTGTGGAAAGGAATGATAAACCAATTCCATTATTTTAGAGCCCAAGACTGTGGTAAAAGAAGAATCTAAAGGAGATTTTCCTCAAGCTGGAAATTCCATATTTCAGTAGAGACTGAAACTTTCAAAATGGTTTGCTTAGTTGTGCACCCATCAGTACTCCATGGATGAGGGGGCTGCACCCCTGCTCCTGGCTACCATCTGCAACATTCTAACTCTGTACAGGGCTGGCTTCTAAAGCAAAGTGCAGCTTCTACAAACAAGCCAGGTCAGCATCAAGCTTCACGTGGCAGTGTGGCTGAGGGTTAACAAATGGACCTAGACTTGCTGCTCCCAACTGCAGGTACTGCATAGGATGCATGTGCCAGCCCTGAGATTGCCTTCATGGCTCTATCAGGGTACAAGGCTAGGGAAGCATCAACAGTTACTATGGTAGCCTTTATTTGCACCCCATGTATAAACACACACACACACACACACACACACACACACACGCGCGCGCGCGCGCGCGCGCGCACGACTGTGTATACAAACAAATGGGAAGAAGCAGTGACCCGAGTGTAGAAACAAGGCATGAAAACAACAAGCTAAGCTGCAGGAGGTCAGGTAGCCAACTGCTAAGCTCATTGAGTTGAGGCATAGCCTGCAGAGATAAGCACTGGGCACCCTGGTCCCAGCAATGAGTGCTTGTAGCATCTAGCCTCCAGCACTCAAGGCTCTACCTGCTGCTGTTGTGGAAACAGTTGTGGTGGTGCTGCTGGCTGCTGCAGCTGTTGTTGCCAGTGGGGTGAAGAGGAAGCGCTGCACAGTCCCATTCGGCATTGCTGCTTGCATGAGCTGCTGTCCGGGCCCTGGCAGGATGGTCACCCCTTGAGGTATCAACTGTAACTGTCCAGTAGTTTGACCTTGGCCTTGAATTACTACTGTTAAACCCTGATTGCCACCCTGTGGATAAAACACATAACATGTAGTACTCATCACAACAATCAGTAAGGTGTCTCAGTTAAATCATTTGTATGCTACAAAGGTTCTTTGAGATAAAGAAAAAAAGTCTTTTCATGTATATTTCCACATATCCATAGGCAGACGTATGGAAGGATTTAGATAATCTAAAGAAGAGTATTGGTGTTGTTCAGTGGGTAAAATGTAAGAACAATCCAGAATTCCAATTCCAGTTCTGCAAATGGGCAGACATGTACAGTGGTATGGGGGTTCAGGAAAGTTTTTGCAAACTTCACCCAGGGACAACCACGGCCATCTTTCACATACAAACACAAATGTGACCATCTTTTCCACAATTGTGCAATAAATTGAGTCTGTGAGTTATATCTATCTAAAAGGAACACTATTCTTCCAGATCCAAGTTCCTTAATCTATAAAAAGGGCACTGAAGTGAAAGACTATAGTTTCTACCAAATTCTGATTTTAAAGCAACTTATATTCACAATATTTTAATTTTTAAAATCACCTTCATATATATATATTGCCTCATTTGATTCTCACAGTGGACTTGAGACCTGGTGAAATAGCAGCACTAATATTACTATAATGTTATTTCCAACTAAGAAACTCAGATGAGAGCCGGGCGTGGTGGCTCACGCCTGTAATCCCAGCTCTCGGGAGGCTGAGGCAGGAGGATCGGTGCGAGTTCGAGACCAGCCTGGGCTACAAAAGTGAGCTCAAGGCCAGCCTCAACTGCATAGTGAGACCCTGTCTCAAAAAAGACAAAAAAAAAAAAAAAAAAAAAAAAAAAAAAAAAAAAAAAAAAAAAAAAAAAAAGAAACTCAGATGAGAGGGTCAAGTACTTGATTAGCTTGTGGGTTTGATTCCCAGCAGGGTGGCAAAACACAAACTCAGGTTACAAAGGTCAAGGACCCTCAGGGAAGAAGGGCCACGAGCCAGGGTACTTCCAGCCAGCAGCCCTTCTAAACAGCAGCACTAAGGAGACTCCAGACTTCATTTCAACATGCATGGGCTCAAACGTGGTGATGGAAAAAAGTGTTATTTTCCTGTCTGTTTTTCCCACATAGGTTCTTGGAATATGTTTCTCTACACTAAGGCAACTTCCAAATGGTGTCTGGAATTACATTTCCTGTGCACAGATGTGGGCAGCCAGAGGTTCTGTGATTTAGTGCTCATTAGTAACAAGTGTACACCCAGCAGACATTGATGAAATGTGAGAGCGGGCCCTTGGCTACAGACTGAATTTGCCAGCTGTAAGCTTGACTGTTGGGATCTATGCAGAAAGCCACAACATGAAAGAAAAACAACAGTGAGTCAGCCGGTGGGGAAAATTAATGTGATGTAGTCATTTGCTGAGCCGGGGTCTCTCACAACTTACTTACTTTGGGTTCTCTAAAACTGTTTTTAAAATTCAGATTCAAACATACAATCTTGAAAGAATGCCCTCAGGCCCAGGGGTGAGCACTGCCATGCTTCTATGGCAATAGCACCTCGAGGAATGTGGAGAGCCCAGGACACAGGAGCCCCTCTTAAAAACACAAGTGTCGGTGCCCGGGGCGGTACTCCCAGGTAAAACGGTGAAGCTGTGTACAATACATCTCAGTTGTTTCTGAATTTTACACAAATGCAATCATAATTGGGGACTGCGAGATAGCTTACTGGTCTATATAATAAATAACATAGAATACATACATTAATGTATGGTATTATACATAAAAAGTGTTTTTTGGTTTTATTTCTTTTTTTTATATTATGGTCTGCTCAGCCTGCCCTGGAGGTGTGGCTGGCGCAGCACGTGGTATGAGGGATCGAACTGTAGTCTCTGTGGTTGCCTAAGCTTGCCTAATTGGGAGCTGTAGACCACTGAGGCATCTCATTTTGGCCTGGTTTTTATTTTTTAAAGAGAGCAGAAATTAAAGTACAGAGCCGGGCATGGTGGCACATGCCTGTAATCCCAGCACTTGGGAGGCTGAGGCAGGAGGATCAGTGCAAGTTCAAGACCAACCTGGGCTACAAACGTGAGCTCAAGGCCAGCCTCAACTGTATAGGGAGACCCTGTCTCAAAAAGACAAAACAAAAAAAAAAAAAAAAAAAAAAAAAAAAAAAAAAAAAAAAAAAAAAAAAAAAAAAAAAAAAAATTACAAGTGGTACAGATTTTCACTTAACAAAGTAATTAATATGCATTCATATTACCAGATATATGCATGTAAAACTGGAAGAAAAAAAGAAACATATAAGAAATTTAAAAGACACTGTAATCCCAGTGCTTGAGAAGCTGAGGCAGGAGGATTGGTGCCTGGGCTACAAAAGTGAGCTCAAGGCTAGCCTGAACTACTGAACAGTGAGACTGTGTCTCAAAAAGACGGAAAGAAAGAAAGGAACGAAGGAAGGAAGGAAGGAAGGAAAAGAAAAAAAGGAAAGAAAGAAAGAAAGATTAAAAAGATAAAAAGGAGAAACAGTTGAAAAAAGGAGATGAAACAAATTAAAATATTAACTGGGGGTTTGCCAGTTAGCTTGGTTGTTTAAAGCACCGCTTGCGCAAATGCAGCCAGGCGCAGGGGACTATGGTTCGATTGTCAGCTCCTGAACAAGCCAAAACAACAACAACAAAAACCAAACAAACAAACAAATAAACAAACAAACAAAGAAAAACCCTCCAGTTTTGGGGACTGAGAGATAGCTTACTGGTCTAAAGCACCTGTTTGGCAAGCTTAGGCAGGCGCAGGGGTCTACAGTTCCATTCCTGACACATGCTGTGCCAGCCCTGCCCTCAGGGTAGGCTGACCTGGCAAAAAAAAAAAAAAAAAAAAAAAAAAAAAAAAAAAAAAAAAAAAGAAAAAGCATTAACTGCTTCTTTCCATAGACCAGAAGAAATGAACAGTACAGCTGTCCAAAACATCCTGCTTAGGGGCCCGGCAGGATGGCTCAGTGGTCTAAAGCGCCTGCTTGGGAAAGCTTGGACGGCTTCAGGGACCGCAGTTCGATCCCTGGCACCACATAATGTGCTAGCCCTGCCCTCAGAGCAGGATGAGCCGGCCGTAAAAATGAGTGAATAAACAAAGGTTCTGAAACAAGAAAAAAAATAAAAATAAAAATAAAAATTTTGGGGGCAGGAAGATAGCTTAGGCACAAAAACACCTGCCTGGCATGCACAAGATCCTGAGTTTGATTCCCGGTACTGGAAGAAGAAAAAAAAAAAAGAATTCTATACTTTGCCGGACGTGGTGGCGCACGCCTGTAATCCCAGCACTCAGGAGGCTGAGGCAGGAGGATCGGTGCGAGTTCGAGACCAGCCTGGGCTATGAAAGTGAGCTCAAGGCCAGCCTGAACTGCATAGTGAGACCCTGTCTCAAAAAGACAAAAAAAAAAAAAAAAAAAAAAAAAAAAAAAAAAAAAAATTTTGCCGGGCGTGGTGGCGCAGGCCTGTAGTCCCAGCACTTGGGAGGCTGAGGCAGGAGGATTGATGTGAGTTCGAGACCAGCCTGGGCTACAAAAGTGAGCTCAAGGCCAGCCTGAGCTGCATAGCAAGACCCTGTCTCAAAAAGACAAAAAAAACCCAAACAAACAAACAAACAAACAAAAAAACATCCTGCTTACATACATACATAGCTAAATCTCTTTCCCCCTCTCCTGTCCTTCTCAATTCAGTAACTCTTCCTTTTGAATAAGGAATTAAGGAATTAAGGGAATAAGTTCATTCCCTTTTTCCAGTATCTATTGTACCCTTCAGATTCATTTTTCTCTTTCAGGTTCTCACACTAAGGAGACAATATGATGTTTGCACATGCGGGTCTGATTTGTTTCAGTTACGAACATGTTCTCTAGTTGCATCTATTCACCAAAAAAGATTCAAATTTATCCTGTTTATAGCTGAATAATACTCCATTGTGCAAAAATACCACATCTTCCTTACTGTTTTTTTTCAGCTGATGGACATCTGGGTTGTTTCCATGATGTAAAATATGTGTTACAGGGCCGGCAAATGGTTCAGCAGTCTAAAGTGTTTGCTTAGGAAAGCTTAGGCAACCACAGGGACCGAAGTTTGATCCCTAGCACCACATGGTGGGCTGAGCCAGCCATAATATAAAAATAAACTTAAAAAAAAAAAAAAAAAAAAAAAAAAAAAAAATATATATATATATATATATATATATATATATATATATATGTTACATATATCTTTAATTCAGTATTTTAAAAAATTTATTTATTTATTTATGCACCAGAGATTGAACTCAGGACTTTGTGGCAGGTAGGCACTTATATTTAGCATAGGGTCTATAGGGTATTCAGGGTCTCACTACATAGATCGGACTTGCAATGATTCTCTTCTCTACAGCCTGCCAAATGCTGGGATTACAGGTAGATGCCACCACTCTCAGTCTCAACTGATATCTCAGTGTGCCCTGGGGGCCTGCCTGATAGAGCATGCCCAGCCGGGATCAAACCCCTGCTGCTGCTGTACTCTGTCTAAGCATGCACTTTAGTCTGCTGAGCTAGTAGGCTGGCCCTCCCTATTTTGCTTTACGAGACAGGATATGACTACATAGTTCAGACTGGCCTTACACTCACTGTCTCAGCCTCCCAAGTGCTGGGCCTATAGGCATGCACCATCAACCTAGGTCATAGTTCATTATTTTGTCATGTGAATTCCCTATGCAATTTTGCATACATGTGTGTGAAGTCTGTTATTGCTGTAAGAATATTTCACATTTTTTGATTGTTCTTACAAATTTGACATATATATTTATTCTTTTTTTTAAAGAATTTTTTATTTTTATTTATTATTTTTATTCTTGTTTCAGAACCTTTGTTTGTTTATTCACTCATTTTTATGGCCGGCTCAGCCTGCCCCAAGGGCAGGGCTGGTGCAGCATGTGGTGCCAGGGATCGAACCGCAGTCCCTGAAGCCGCCCAAGCTTCCCCAAGCAGGCGCTTTAGACCACTGAGCCATCCTGCCAGGCCCCTGTTGTTTTTAAAATATATTTGTTACATGGTCTCACTGCACAGCTTAGACTTCTAGTGATCCTCCTGTTTTCAGCCTCCCCAGTGCTGGGATTACAGGTGTGCACCACCACACCTGGTCTGGCTCAGTGTCCCTGGGAGGCAGTGCCAGCATGACTTGTGGTGCCAGGGATAAATCTGACTTATAAACAATGCTGTACGTATCAACATTATATTGGTGCTCACAAGAACTCTTTATGGATGTATCTAGAAGGAGAATAGAGATGCTTTTGAGGCACACGCCTCTTCAGGTGTCCTAGGTAATATCCACAAGGTTTTCAAAATGGGTGCAGCAAGTTGCTTTCCTACCCACTTTAAGTTACAGCTGATTCTGCTCCTCCTCTTTGCTGATTCTTGGTTGTGCTGGAGATTTAACCTTAGACTAATCTCATAGGTGCATGTTATTTGTTGCTGCTGTTATTTTTTGACAGTAGTCAAGATTGAACCAGGGCCTCACAAATGCCAGGCAAGGGTGCTACCAGTGAGCTATATCTCCAGCCCTTAGACACTGTCTCATCTGGGTAGACTCAAACTCATGATCCTCCTGCCGCAATTTCCTGAGTAGCAGACACAATGGGTGTGTGCTGTTGTACCTGCTGGAAGTTTTCTTTTATTTTTTAAAATTTATTTTCTTTAAACCTTATTTATTTTTTTGTGGAACTGGGGATTGAACTCAGGCCCTTGTGCTTGCCAGGCAAGCGCTTATTCTACTGAGCTATGTCCCCAGCCCTTAAACCTTATTTATTTGTGTTATGGCCAGCCCAGCCTGCCGTTGGGGTGTGGTTAGTGCAGCATGTGGTGCTGGATCGAACTGCAGTCCCTGAGGTTGCCTAAACTTTCCTAGGCAGGCACTTTAGACAGCTGAGCCATCTCATCAGCCCCAAGTTTTTATTTTTAAATAAGATGAATTTGTAAATCTTTCCCATTGTGTTAGTGTTTTCTTCTTTTTTAAAAAAATTTTATTTATTTATTTTTTTCTTGTCTCAGAACCTCTGCCTGTCTATTCACCCATTTCTATGGCTGGCTCACCTACCCCCCCCCCCACAGGGCTGGCGCAGCATGTGGCACCAGGGACTGAACCGCAGTCCCTGAAGCCACCCAAGCCCTCCCAAACAGGCGTTTCAGACCACTGAGCCATCCCGCCGGGCCCCGTGTTTTCTTTTTAAAGATAACTATGAAGATAACTCGGTGTAATCTCTCGAAGTATGATAGTTTTGCCTCTTATCCTCCTAGTGCTAAGTTCGTTCACAGAATGAGGCAGTGGCTTGCTTCCATGGCTTCTCACACACCTTCAGTTGACCCAGTGCCCTTCCTTAACGGTGTATCTTTTTTCAAGTGACCTCTGGGGCCACTGTGTCAGGAAGAAGCACACCCAGCAGAGGTGCCCTGCTACTCTCTCTTGGTGGCTATTCTGTTCATCAACAAGGCATCACAGTAACTGGGACAGCATGGAGGCCCATACTCTCCTGTTAACAGTATTTGTGATCCTCTTAACCTCTGTGTAAAGTGTTACTTAAAATATAATTTAAAAATCAGCTTATGAAGTTCCATATAAAATCTCTTAAAGATTTTGATGGAAAATGAATTTATTGCCGGGCGTGGTGGCTCATGCCTGTAATCCCAGCACTTGGGAGGCTGAGGCAGGAGGATTGATGTGAGTTTGAGACCAGCCTGGGCTACAAAAGTGAGCTCAAGGCCAGCCTCAACTGCATAGCAAGACCCTGTCTCAAAAAGACAAAAAAAAAAAGACAAAAAAAAAAAAAAAAAAAAAAAAAAAAAAAAAAAAAAAAAAAAAAAAAAAAAAAAAAAAAAAAAAAAAAAAAAAAAAAAAAAAAAAAAAAAAAAAGAATTTATTGCTCAATAGTATAGACCTGATAAAAAAAATTGCATGTTTCAAGGAAGCAGTTTAATGCACTCAAATTTTATTTTTCTCATGAAAATTGGCCCACTAATAAAATTTGGGCGGTTAAAAGAATTACATGTTGTATCGGTTTAACTCCACCCAATGGCTCTATAGTTGGGATCCATTTTATTCTTGATTCCAGGAAGCCATTTTCTAAAATAAGTATATCCCCTCCCCCACCTTTTTTTTGCTTTTTTGAGACAGGGTCTCGCTATGCAGTTCAGGCTGGCCTTGAGCTCACTTGTGTAGCCCAGGCTGGTCTCGAACTCACGCCGATCCTCCTGCCTCAGCCTCCCGAGTGCTGGGATTACAGGCATGCGCCGTCACGCCCGGCTTTTTCCCCCTTTTTGATTCTAGAAATTAAATCTAGAGTGCTTGCTCCAAGCTCCATAACTGGCCTCTTTATTTTTTAAACAGAGTCTTGCTATATTGCTCAGGCTAGGCTTGAATTTATAATGTCCTGCCTCTGCTTCCCCAAGTGTGGGATTACAGCCATGTGCCACCACACCCAGCCAATAAATACCTGTTAAAACTTAGCAAAATAGGGGCTGGAGATGTAATTCAGGAGTAGAGCGCTTGCCAACCATGCATGAAGCCCAGGATGAGTCTCAGCAGCATTAGAAAACAAAACAAAACAAAACAAAAAGACACCCAAAACAAACACACTAAGAAAATCTTATGGCTAGCAAAATACAATTTAAAATTTACAACAAGAATAAAATGGCTTCTGGAATTAAGTTGTATTACTTACGTGGCCCTGTGTTAACTGCGTGAGCTGAGCCATGGTGAGTTTCACCTGTCCTTGTTGGGGGCGAGGGGCTTGTGGGGCTGAGGATGGTGGACTTGGAGTGGGTGCTCCTGAAGTTAAGCCTTTCTGCCCAGATGTGGAGGAAGCTGTGCTCGGAGAAGACACTGCAGTGGAAACCGGCTGGCCTCGGATAATCTGCGTCACCACCTGTTGAGGCGCACCTGGACAAACAGCAAACGTCCTGAATGCCCATGTGTCCTGGCCCGCATCCTGAATTAAAATAACTTGACACCTCAGGTAAATGAATTCTTTGAAGTTTTTAAAGATGCAGGGATGCCAGTGGCCTGTAGATGCAGTCAAAGGCTCACTGCGAAGGACCCGCCTGCACACGAGTGAGCCTGTTTCCATTGGGCCTCCTGACAGCCATGAGCCAGCTTCTGCTGGCTAGAACACAGTGAAAAAGCCAGTATCTTCCTATAAACTGGATCCAAAATGAAGACAGAAAGGACAGAATATACAAAGATGTAGTTTATTTTTACTTTATTTTATTTTTTTGCCGGACCTGGGTTCAAACTCATGACCTTGCACTTGCCAGGCAGGCACTTGTGCCATGGAGCTATCCCCCCAGCACCTAAAGATGTAGTTTATATGACAGCTTTCTTAGAAATACAGTAAATAAAAGGAGGGAAGGTATGGGGCCAGAAGATAGCTCAGTGGAATAAGTAATTGCCTGGCAAGTGCAAGGTCCTGAATTCGAACCCTGGTACCACCAAAAAAACCACAAACAAACAAATAAACAAACAGTAAAGATGAAGTAATAATTAATTAACAAATTTATATGAATTTTACCAAAATGTAAAGTGTTTTAATTACCATGGACCAACTGTACCGATAAACTTCTCTTCCATTCCTATGACAGGGAGTTTGGAGAACCATGAGGAAAACCTCGCTTTATCTTCAGTACTAGGGACAGAGACTCAACCCTTTCAGGCTCACTGTTCAGTAACTGTCTACTAAATGAAAGGTGTGAAGCTAAAGTGGCTCTACAGTGCTTGAAAGTCTTCTGTTCCTCATGTCACTTGCTTAAACTACAAGTAATTTTCTCTGCACTCCCAAGTCTATGGCAGCTGACTGACTTTCAGATTCAGTACTAGCCAGGAAATGACCTCTGTCCCTTTTCCTTCTGTGAAAGCATATCTCTATGCATTCTTTTCCATGCATGTCTTTAATGGCTGAGTGGCATCTCATATTACTCCACATGTATAAAACCGAGCCTACTATGACATTCAAAATACTTCTTCTGGGGCTGGGAGATAGCTCAGTGGAGTAAGCAATAAGTGCAAGGTTATCCTGAGTTCAATCTCTGGCACCACCACCAAAAAAAAAAAAAAAACTTTGTTAAAATAATGTAGGGTGAAATCACTGCTTGTCAATTTTATATATATATATATATATATATATATATATATATATATATATATATTTTTTTTTTTTGGTGGGACTGAGGTTCAAACTCACGACCTTGCACTTGCCAGGCAGGCACTTGTGCCACGGAGCTATCTCCCCAGCCCCTAATTTTATATTTCTAATGATTTCCTTAGGAGTCTTCACAAACTATTACTGAGCACAGTAGAACCAATCCTCCAGTGCACACTTGTGCTAGTTCTGAGTGTCCATTTCACCGAATTCTAACTCCCAACAATCAGAAAGGATAACACAGCCCCACGGCCTGAATTTCCTCGCTTACAAGATAAAGTCAGTATTCAAAACTGCTCCAAGCCCTGTGCTTCATTTCTGAGCTCAGAAGTTCCTCTTCGCGCTCTGCCCTTTTCTGTGCTACCACATACATTTTTCATCTCAGGGCTATGCGCATGCTAGGTAAATGCTGAAACATTGAGCTATACTCCCAGCTCTATTTGTATTTTGAAATAATGTATTTTTTCTATTTTTATTTACTTCTAAACCTCTAAACCTGGGGCCTGGCGCGATGGCTCAGTGGTCTAAAGCGCCTGCTTGGAAAACCTTGGGCGGCTTCAGGGACCATGGTTCGATTCCCGGCACCACATGCTGCACCAGCCCTGCCCTCGGGGCGGGCTGAGCTGGCCATAAAAATGAGTGAATAAACAAATAAAGGTTCTGAAACAAGAAAAAAATAAAATAAATAAATAAACCTCTAAACCTCTAAACATTTATCTATCTATCTATCTATCTATCTATCCATCTATCTATCTATCTATCTATCTATCTATCTATCTATCTATGTCTTTTTGAGACAGGGTCTCGCTATGCAGTTGAGGCTGGCCTTGAGCTCACTTTTGTAGCCCAGGCTGGTCTCAAACTTGCACCAATCCTCCTGCCTCAGCCTCCCAAGTGCTGGGATTACAGGCGTGAGCCACCACACCCGGCTTAAACCTCTAAACATTTATATGTCCAAATAGACCAGCATTTTTTGAGAGGAGGAGGAGGGGCTTTAATTATTGTTTATTGCTATGGTTTATGTCTAATTGTTCCCCCAAAGCATCATGCAATCATGGCGCATGGCTTCTATAGATTGAGACTTGATTCATGATCCCTGGGATTGTGTTTTAGTACTGATGGGATTATCGGTTTGAGTAAGACTGAGAGTATGGGCGTGGTCTAGGGCGGATATCCTAAAGCAGAAAGCCTGAATGTAATAGAGTGACAGACTAAAGCTGTAGCTGTTGCTCTCTGGTGCCCTGTTTGGTTGGCTGCCTCTGTCACTATTTTGTTGCTATTCTGCCACCATGAACTGCTGTTCTCTGCCATGTGCCACTCAGCCTTGGATCCAGCCGAGAATGGACTGAAACCTCCAGTAATTGTGAGCTAAATAAACCTTTCCTTCCTTCATTTTGAGTGTTGGATATTTGTACCAGCAACAAGTAAAAAGTAACTAAGACATTTATAAAGCTCTCCTATATTCTTGCATTTTGAATTAGATACGCACTCATGAGAATGTTGTAGGTTACTATATACTCTATGTTGTGAGACACATTCCCCCAACAGTAAGCCAGTCATTAAACTCCCCAGTATGGGCCAATTATTTCTCCTTAAACTGTAAGTCAATTGTTCTAGCATGATTTACTATTCAAAAGAACAACTCTGTCACACAGTAAATTCTTTCTCTTCAGTACCGGGAATTGAACTCAGGACCCTGCACTTGCCAAGGAAGTGCTTATTCTCCTAAGCCATCTCCCCTGGCGGCAGCAAACTCTCATATATAGTGTCATTCATTCATTCATTCATTCATTCATTGGGAGACAGAGTCTTGCTACGTTGTTCAAGCTGGTCTTAACTCACTATGTAGCCTGGGCTGGCCACAAACTCATCACAGTGATCCTCCTACCTTGAGCTCCCAAGTGTTAGGATTATAGGGGTACACCACTGTGCCTGGCCCATAATACCCCTTTAATTATATTTATCTGTATAATTTCCTTTAGTATCATGTTCCTTAGACTCTACAAATAATATGCTTTGACAATTTGCCACTGCTAATGTTTCTTTGTTATGCCTTCTTGTAAACTCTTCTTGGTTATTCTCATCCATTTATTCAAGATGAATCAAAAAGACACTGCACTTGCCTGGCAAGCACAATGTCCCAAGTCCAATCTCCAGTATGACAACCCCCTCCACCCAGACATAGTGATCAAGTATTTTAAATTTGAGGGTCTCTGGGCCCCAAAACTGTATTCTTACATGCCACAGTGCTAGGGGCAGTACATGAAAAGCTATTACTTCAGGTGATCGCCTAGACAGACACATTGCTATCCTAAGCATCGATAAAAAGATGGTGTGGCTTGTGCAATTGCCAGATAGTCTACTTTGTATGAACTACTTTTAGATTAGCATTAAAATGTAAATTCAAAGCTTATTAATTTCAAATGATACCCTGCTGAGAAAGGGCAGTGTGGTGCTGGGAGAGGACCAAGTGAGTACGGTCTGTGAGCACTCAGAGGCAGGCCCCACCACATCCAACTCTCTGTGGTCCCTCCCAGCCTGTCCTTGGTGCTGCCTCCCATCTCTCCTTCCAATCATCCAGAACATGCCCAGCTGGCTTTGCATCTACAATGCTTGCAGCAGGAGAATCTTTCCCCTGAGAGTGGCATAGCTATTTCCTCAGATCTTTCACTAAAACTTTCTGCTCTCTGACCAGCCTTCCTAAAATTTAACACCTCTTGCAAATCATATCCAAACATGAGCTCTTCAACACTGCTATTGCCTTGCTCTCCACTTACCTCCAAATACCTCTCCCAAGGTATTTATAGCTAACACACTACTTGCAACATACATATATACATATATACACATATACACACATATATACACACATATATATAGTATTTGGCACAGGGTCTCACTATGCTGCTGGAACTTGTAGTCATTCTCTTGTTTTTCAGTATCCCCAGTGCTGGGATTACAGGCACCACACATAGACTCAGTCTCAGGCTCTGCACCCAAGGGTGTAGTCAGCACAGCATGTGGTACCTGGGATCAAACCCCAGTCCCTGCACTTGCCTAAGCAGCAGGTACTTTGTCTTAGTCAACTGAGCTATCTTACCTTCCCACAATAATACATTTTTAAATGGATACAAGAATTTACCTAGCTATTATCTCCCTTTCCCCCAGGCTGTAAGTTTCATAAGGGCGGTGACTCTGTATTGATTCACAACAACTGCTCCAGCCTTGAACAGTCCCCAAAGGTAGCAATGTGAGTTTGCTCAATGAATAAATGGGTGGCAGGAATTGGGAGGCAGGCAAACCTCACTTGAGTCCTATCCAGATTAGTACTTTGAGAAATTGGGTAAAATTCTGAGGTGTTTTTTGTTCATCTATAAAGTGGGGATAATATTAATAGCCACATTGCAGAAGAATTAAATGAAAGTTTACATACTCTCCCATAGTCAGTGATCAATACATAGCTGCTAGAACCCCCACCCCACCCCATGAACTATTTATTTTTCTTGTTTCAGAACTTTTGTTTGTTTGTTTATTTATTTATTTATTTTTATGGCTGGCTCAGCCTGTCCTAAGGGCAGGGCTGGTGCAGCACAACGTGTCAAGGATAGAACCGCGGTCCCTGCAGCCGCCTAAGCTTTCCTAAGCAGGTGCTTTAGACCACTGAGCCATCCTGCCAGGCCCCTGAACCAATTATTTATAGGCAGACTTTGGCTAAAGGACATAAGCCCTGTCTCTGCATTATATTTAAGACTTTGGGAGGAAAAGTGGCAAAACCCCAGGAGATGAGCATCTGGAAGCTCCCAAGCGAGATGCAGGAGACTACAGTGGCCAAAGGCAGGAAGGAGCAAAGGCTCTGCACACCTGCACTGCTAGCAGTGTTCAGGGTTCAGAGGAAATTCTACCAAAATTTTCAGCTAAGAATATTACCACTTATGTTTTGTTATACAGGTCTTGCTTCGACTTGCCCTTGACCACCCAGCAAGAAAAAGAAAAAAAAAAAAAAAAAAAAAGCTAAATTACAATGCAGGAAACGCAGAGCTAGATTGGTGAGATAAGCTTTAGGAGACTTAGATTCAATAGCCTCCAACATTACAAGCTTCACTGGTGGCCCACTGCAATTGCAGAACATTTGACTGTGTATGTATCTGCTTCCTCTTAGTCCAAAGAGAAGTATATTCTTTTCCTTTTTTAAAAATTTTTTTCTAAGCAACATCAATAGGGAGGTGGTCATGCCCACACACTGTACTCTGTAGAACGATTGTGAGGACAATATGCAATATGTCAACTTTCAAAGAAAAGAAAGGGGAAAAGAAAAAAA